>JANDKE010000858.1:7535-19116 GCA_027627275.1 Coprinellus aureogranulatus | reverse complement strand
CAACGGATGCCACTACTCGATCATGCTTCCACCCGGCCTCCCCCTGCTATGAGCCTAGTCCTGGTTGGCTCATCCATAGGCTATTTCGTGACTCCATACGAAAGGAGCAGCTCAAGAACCTCTGAATGTTTCCTCTGTGATTCATGTTGGAACACAGTTTTACCAGCTATGTCTGCAGTTGAAGCACAGTGATTAAACAACCTTATTCAATGTTACGATGATGAGGAAGGTGGACGTACCTTTGATAGAAGTGTTTGCTCCACACTCAAGCAGAAGTTTGACGCAGTCTACATGTCCATTGTTGCAGGCGAGGTGGAGAGCCGTCCATCCATCGACCTCTGGAAAGGTCAAGCCGACGTCAGCCCCAAGGCACATCCAAAGGATTCGGGTGGATTGAAGGCGACGTACTTTGTGCATTGATATTCGCTCCACCTTCCAGGAGGATCTGAGCGCACTTGGAGTGCCCATTGGCGCATGCGGAATGGAGAGGTGTTCTGTACAATGTATCTAGCACGTTGAAATCACCATCAACGTCTTGGACGACGAAGCACTGCGAGGTCACTCACCTCGAATGGTTGGATCTGCTTTGTACTTGAGGAGGAGCGACACCACATCCTCTCGCCCTTCCCGACAGGCCTCGTGGAGGCAGGCCCTAGTGTAATCGCCACCTAGATGAATGAAGTTCAGTGCAGATCGTTTGAGTCATAAATCCTTTGTGCTTTACCTTGTGCGTTGGGGTTTGCATCCTTTTCCAGGAGAAACTCCAATACGCTGGTGGGCGCACCTGTCTCACACGCTGTCAGCAGTGCCGGGTTAGGGAAAAAAGCTGAAACGGAAGGTTTGGTTCAAGTAAATTTCGATATGCTTCCGCATGTGAGAGACCTGAAAAAAGCGTACCGGAGCGGAATTGCTGGTTGACATTGGCCCCTGCCTCGACTATGGAGCCAACGAGGTCCCATTGCTTCTCCAAGATGGTCACTTCCAGCGCAGTCTCGCCGCCTTTGTAAAGGGATTGGCGGTGGTGTTGGGCATATGTGAGGATAGGTAGTGATCGAGGCGTTTATGGCTCACCTGGAGCATTCACATTGACGTCTGCACCATAGTACACACATTGAGAAATGTAGTGGAAGTTCTTATCGGTAATGGCCTGAGTCAATACTCTGTCCAGATTGACACCCTTCTTTACCAGGACACCAATGAGCCGGTGCTGGTCCTGTCGGGAAAATGCTACATCGAGAGCTGTCCTTCCATCTAGTGGAGGTGGTCACTGGTCGAATCCTGCACATGTACCAGAAGTACGACAATATTCAGCGGTGCTTACCGGCTGCATGGACACGGACGCCTGCACCATACTCGACACATCCGGAGACGCTGTCTGTGTTGTTTGCACTGATAGCCTCAATTAATGCTTTGTTCAAGTCCACACCCTTCGATATCAGAAGACGAATAAGTTGTTTTTGACCGGTTTGAGAGAATGCTACATCGAGGGCTGTCCGGCGCTCTAGTAGGCGGTGTCAATGCCCATGGGCAAAGCATGAGATCCAAGTGATGCCCACCGTCTCCCTTGGCGTTGATATCTGCGCCAGCAGTGACCAATCGAGTGATTCGAATACAATCCTTCGCGTTAATGGCCTTGGTCAGGGCTCTGTCTGAGTCTGCGCCCTTTTCCAACAGGAGGGAGATGAGACGGTCCTGATCTTCTCGAGACAGTGCTACATCGAGAGCTGTTCGGCCTTCTGGTGGGTAGCAGTAAGCTTGCATGAAACTTGAAAGGAAACGAAAGCAATGGGCGCATACCTGCAGTCTGCAGTCTGGCATCTGCACCAGCGTCCACCGATCGAGAGATTCGTTCACAGTCTTTCGCGTTGATGGCCTTGATGAGTGCTTTGTTCAGGTTGACACCCTTTGCCAACAGGAGAGAGACAAGAAGACCCTGGTCCTCTTGAAGAAGCGCAACGTCAAGAGCCGTGTGACCGCCTAGTGGTGGAGTCATGGCTTGCAAACAGAGGAATGAGTTCGTTTGGTACTCACCAGCTCCCTCCACATTGATACCTGCACCTGCATTGACCAATCGGGAGATACGTTCGCAATCCTTGACGTCAATGGCTTTGGCGAGGATCTTATCCAAGTCTGCACCCCGGGTTGCTAGGAGAGCGACCAGGTGGACTTGGTCATCCCGAAGTAGTGCTACATCGAGAGCCGTTTGGCCTCCTAATGGGTCATGTCAAGAGCTCGCAACCAGAGCCGTGAATTCAATCGGTACTCACCAGCTCCCTCTACGCTGATATCCGCACCAGCGTTGACCGATCGGAGATACGTTCGTAGTCCGTCGCATTGATGGCCTTGATGAGGGCCCTATCCAAGTCAGCTCCTTTTTCTACGAGGAGAGAGACAAATTCATCCTGATCGCTTTGAAGAAGCGCTATGTCCAGAGCTGTCTGACATTCTAGGTGGGTGTTATCAAAGCTCACACAAGCAGAGCGACAAGGGCAAGCCATGCTCACCAGATCCCTCGGTGTTGACATCTGCACCAGCCACGATCGATCGAGATATCCGTTCACAGTCCCTCGCGTTGATGGCGTTGATCAGTGCGTGACCCAGGTTAGCACCCTTGGCGACCAGGAGCGAAGTGAGATCCTCGCGACCGTCTCGAAGAAGCGCTATATCGAGAGCTGTGTGGCCTCCTACGGTGTCGCGTCAAGAATTGCAACCAAAGGAATGACGAAATGCTTACCAGCCGTCTTGGCGTTGACTTTGGCACCAGCACTGACTGATCGGGCAATACGTTCACAGTCCTCGGCATGATGGCCTTGACGAGGGCTCTATCCAAGTCTGCACCTTTGGCTACCAGGAGTGAAGTGAGATCATCGCGACCATCCTGGAGAAGCGCCACGTCAAGAGCGGTCAGACGGTCTAGAGGATTGTATCAGTACCCTCTGGCAGAGCAGCAATGAATCCATCTGGTGCTCACCAGCTCCTTGAGCATTGACATCTGCACCAGCTTTCGCCAATACAGAGATCCGTTTACAGTCCTTTGCGTTGACGGCCTTGATGAGTCCTTTGTCTAGGTCGACACCGTTGGCCACCAGGAGAGCGGTAAGATCCTGGTCATCTCGAAGAAGTGCTACATCGAGAGCTGTGCAACCGTCTTGTGGGTACCAGTGGTGTCAGGGCTTTAAGCTCGCGAGCAGAGCGATGATACCAAGCAGTACTTACCAGGTGCCTCAGTGTTAGTGTCGGCACCAGCACCGACAGATCGGGCAATACGTTCACAGTCCTTCGCGTTTATAGTCTTGACGAAGGCTTGGCTCAAGCTTGCGCCCTTTGATACTAGAATAGAGACTAGATCATCCTGGTCTTCTTGAAGAAGCGCTACGTCGAGAGCCGTTTGGCCATCTAGTTGGCAGTGTCAAGCCTTGCAAGCAGTGGAAAGAAATTGAGCGGCCCTTACCGGCTCCCTGAACTGTGACATCTGCACCATAGGTTGCACAGCGCGAAATATATTGCAAGTTCTTCGAATCAATGGCTGTGACGAGTACTTCTTGCAAGTTTTATGCCCTTTGTTACGAGTAGAGAAACAAGCTGATGCTGGTCTTCTTGAGTAAATGCTACGTCGAGAGCCGTTTGGCTATCTAGTTGGTGACGTCAAGCCTTGCAAGCAGAGGAAATGAATCGAGCAGCCCTCACCGGCTCCCTGAACTCTGACATCTGCGCCGTAGGTTGCACATCGAGAAATATAATGGAAGTTTTTTTCATCGATGGCTGTGATCAGTACTTCCCTCAAGTCGATGCCCTTGGTTTCTAGGAGAGAAACGAGCTGGTGTTGGTCTTCTCGACTGAACGCTACGTCGAGAGCCGTTTGGCCTTCAGAGGGTGACATCAGCATTTTCCTAGTGATTGCAGTGGCAGTCGAACTGAGCAGTGCTTACCATCCATCTGGACATCGACGTCTGCGCCAGCGCCCACCCACCGAGAGATCTCATTGAGATTCTTCTCGCCAATAGCTGTCTTCAAGGCGTCATTCAACTTTGTCTGCATTTCTTGACGCCTTCGGAACAGTGCCTCCACTAGGTCCCTGAGTGGCATAAAGATGAGAAGTAATGCAAGGATCTGGCCGAATCCCCACTGGGACTCTTCTTCGGTCTGAAGATGGCCATTCCGTTGAAGGGTGAGTTCGATGTCAGCAATGAAAATAATGTTGACCGCAAGAAGGAACAATAATCCAACATGAACCGGGAGCACTTGGCGGATACTCGCGCTCAGAACAACCCCACTCGGCGACGGCGGTCGTTGACTCGGAGGGCCTGGGAGATTGGCGGACGCTGTGGCTTCGGGTTCAATGTCTTGGGTATCCGCCGATGCCAGGGCCCGAGTGTTGTGACTATCCGAATGTTCGGGGAGTATTGACTCCCTGGGACGCCGTGAATGGTACCAGCAATGGAAGGCAACGAATAAAGCCATGGGCAGGACGAGGTTGAAGCCAGGTATCAGGATGAGGGAGTACATCGTGAGGGACGCGATACGGAAGGCCAATGACCCGAACCGTATGTGGGCGCCAATGACGGCAAGGTCTGCAACCTGGGTCACACAGCCTGCGGTTTCGGAGGCTCCGAAGGAATGTGGAGCACTCCATAACCATATCCCAAGTGCAGCCATGAGCGTCAGGTGGAGTGAGCCGAGGAGGAGAGTGATTCGTTTGAAGAGAACCTTTGCTGCTCCTTGTATTGCAATATAACTTAGCTCTGAGATTGAGATGCACTGTATCTATTGCTTACCAGGCCCTTCAATACGTTTTCGATGTTTCTTCACACCACCAAACCCGAACGGCCACCATCCACGCAGTCCTGAATGGATTTGCTGGTTAGGTTCAAAACACTATACCAAACACCGTAACACTCACCATCGTTGAGGCAGAAAATGGTCATGACCTGAGTTTTGATGTGCTTTATCCATGCTCTTTTCTTGGGCACAATGCCAGCTTCCCCTTGACTCTTGTGCTGAACGTAGAGAAGGAAGTAGATGAAGGCATTGGTGTTGTTCATCCACGAGAGGCTGAGGATGATGCTGCCATGATAGTTAGTCAGTCCGCGAGCAAGGGCCTGAAAGATACACGAAATGAGGATGGCAAAAGCCAAGACGAGGTTGGTGGTCGAGTGAGCTTCGGCAGAAT
The DNA here is from genome assembly GCA_027627275.1 of Coprinellus aureogranulatus. Classification (NCBI taxonomy): domain Eukaryota; kingdom Fungi; phylum Basidiomycota; class Agaricomycetes; order Agaricales; family Psathyrellaceae; genus Coprinellus; species Coprinellus aureogranulatus. Next base: position 13,946 of record JANDKE010000858.1, on the reverse strand, counting down.
CCATTTCGTAGTTGGTGACCTTGCCATCCCAGAGCGCCCAAAGAGCAGGAATGAAGCAGAGTAGGTTTTGAATATAGATGGCTATACGGACTCCAATCCCTGAGACATCGGGATTGGAAGGAATCAGACAGGACATGACAGGAGCCATGTCGGAGGATGGCGGACGAAGAAAGGGGAGGTGCTAATAAGTATTGCTCGACGTATGGCACGAATACTGGGAAAAAATTATAGGGAAAATCCGCGCAAATAGATACATGATTGGAAAGGGGACATGACGAAGAATGGTACATCCATGGACAGGAAATGGTACATGATGAGCAAGAATTAGCGCACCTCCGTTCAATCCCTTGGTACATGCTCGAGAAATGGTGCACCCATGGATTGAAAGTGGTACATGATGATGAGAGGTGGTGCATTCCAATTTTCAATTTGAGCTTTATGCTGACCCTTCACCTTCACCGCTGTATCACGTCAAGGCCCGCTCAGTACTCACGGTCACCCCTCTCTCGTCATCTACCCCCGAAACAGGGATCGAGTTGAAAGACTCTCACCTCACCCTCAGTTGGGTGCCCCGGTGTTGTTCAAACACGAAATAGAGGAGGCGTACGACCTGACCTTCGATGAGGCGCAGCTAAAGCACCTCTCTGAAGCGAATATTCAACTCCCTGCCCGAATGGATCCACAACTTCCTCACGTCTGTACTCCATGGTGTTCGACAGCGTGAGACCTGGATGACGGTAACCGTTTCTTCGTTGAAGGAAGGCTCGCTACCTCCCGTGTTGATTGTTTGTAGGTTTGCACAGCTGGATCCAGATTAGGACGAACAGGCCTCGAAGATAGGGATTGAGGTCCGGCAAGAACGCCAGTGAGCCTCGCTGGCCTGGTTCCGCTCATCCGATGCTCGTTGCCTCTTTCTCATATTCCTTCTATCCTGCCATTAACACTTTCATCATTTCCAACTTCGGAGCGTAGAGATGGTGCACGCCTCGTGAAGCTCGGAATTAAGGTGTGGTGACTAGAGCTGTGCTGGAGGACAATTCTTCCAAGAGTATATTCATTATACTGACCTTATATACGGCTTTATTCTAGACTGAAACTCGCTTCTCCAAGGCTTTTCCCATTATTCGTGCCATACTCGACGTGCGTACACCACTGGCATGCGGACGCATCGTGCATTCCATGGAACTCCCCGTGGCTCGAAGCAATGTCAAGAGAGGGGTGTTACTGCGCAGTGTTGATATCACGAAACGCCAGGTACCCCACCCATAGTGTCACGGTGTTGGATTTGTGCTAAGCCATGGCATAGACTTGAAACCACTGGTGCATCGGTGCTCAGTCACCTGCGGTGCGCCCGCGTTAGACAGGAATCGAGGGATTGAGGTATATATACCAACAGAAATGGGCAGCCAGGCGATGAAGTACGTGCAGCTGGTAAAATGAAACCCGTGACAGAGTGCGGAATGTGACAAGACAAGGCGAACGTGGCAGCCAAGCACTCACTGCCCTCGCTTTTTTACTCGCCAACGGGTCCCCCAGCCTCACTGGGTGACGTTCAGCTCACGATATGCGCATGGTTGGTCTCAGCCCCAACTCCAAAAACACATTCGATTCAAAATCCTTGAACTCTAAGTGATTTGCTGGGGAGGTATTACGAGGCATGGCGTAATTTCGGAGTGACATGAGCCTGCTGGGAAGTCAGGCGCTGGAAGGGAGAGATCGGTGACGATGGGAACACACTCTGGTCCAACATAGCCAGGTGGGGACCAAAAAAAGGACAAAAGAAACGCGACTTGTCTCATCGACCAGACAACTACGTTGGGAGATTGCGACGACACTAGGGTCAGTAACCGCCCGCCCATATATCGTTGAGATTATGGGTTGTTGAGCTATAGTCCCTAGAAAATGTAACGAGCAGCCAATCCGATGAAACGATACGCACACCTATGGGTTCGAGCTGGGCGAGAGGCCCACTTCAAGTCCAGAGACACGAGCTCCCTCCACTGCCATCCACACTCTACTCTTGCGTCCGGCAAAGCCTCAGGTACTCGCGTTCCTGGGCAGAGAGGCACACAATATCTCGGCGTGTTTTAATGATATTTTGCATTTCATGCGCTTTCGAGCTCGCACCGTTTTGCCGAACCCGGGGTGAAACAGCGGCGTGGATAGCAGTGTACACCCGTCTGGAGGAGTTCAGGAATGCGAGGTTCTCCTATGGGTCGAACGAAAGGAAGTATCAAATTAGCGACGGGGGTTCCGTATTTGTGGGCTCGACTGCACCATACCTCGTTTTTCCCTGTTTCATTCAGGAACATACGCAGATTCGGCCCGATTTCACGAGGCCCACGAAAACAGCTAACACAGATTCTTCCAAACCAACTCAAGTCGAGGGCGGACTTGTGTTGTGGCCGCTGCTGCGCACGGCTAGATACGAGTCCGACACCAAGCTTCACAGCTTCGGCGCTCCATTGAACCCAGATGGAATCCGTTACTATATTCAAAAGAGTACCTATATTCAGATCATCACTAAACAGACAAAAAATATTTCTACTGAAGGAAAAAGTGAAGTCTACCCTTTCTTGAGTGAGACTCGGAGCTTATGTTGAAAGCTTTAGTGGCAGCGCAAATTGACACCCACAACCGCATTCGCGTTGAGCCCCTCCCATCTGTGAGATCCTTCCACTTCGCACAGTAGTCGGTGGTGAGCTAGCAGACGGTGTTGACGACCTCGGCGTTGTCGCTGTTGGCGATGGGCGTCGATGGACTTGGCGAGGTCAGAGGGGTAATGAGTGGAGCAAGAGAAACGAGGGTTGGTGGTGAAGCCGATTTCGTTGTTGGCGATGAGGTGGAGGGTGCATCCAGTGCCGTAGACGGGGAGGCTGTGGAATCCTAAAATCTCATAGACGACACCCTGGCTGGCAAAGGCGGCGTCACCGTGGAGGAGATCCATGGCGGTGTTGTGCTTCTTCGCGCCATTCTCGACATGCTGGATGGCGCAGGTCTTGCCGACGACGACGGAGTCTTGTGCCTCGAGATGGGAGGGGTCAGTGACCAGGGAGAAGGAAACCTTCTTGCCAGAGAGTGTGGGTCGGACGTAGTTGGCATCGAGACGGTACTTGACATCTCCGGCAGGTGAGGTCTCGTCTTGGTCGCAGTTGAACTCGTTGAGAATGGCTTCAATGGGGTTTCGGATGACGTTGGCCAAGACGTTGAGACGACCGCAACGTGGTATTCCCATGGTGATGTGCTTGACACCGTGGATTACGGTACGGTCGATTAGGGCCTTCACACCGGAGATGAGAGCCTCGCAGCCCTCGAGGCCAAAACGCTTCTCGTTGGGGTATTTCGAGGCGATGAACCTTTCGAACGATTCTGACCAGATGAGGCGGTCATGGATCGGCGGCGATTCAGCGCTTCTCGTCGACGGTGTAATTCCATGGCTTTGAGACTTCGATACGTTCGTGGATCCAGTCGGGTTGTTACTTGTCGGGGATATGGACGTACTGGTAGCCAACAGCGACGGCTAAAGTCGTGTTAGCTATTCCGGCCCTGGCTATCCCAAACGGGGCGACTCACGGTAGAAACGTTTGCAGATGGAGATGATGTCGCGGAGCCTCATAGTCTTCTTGCCTTCGGTGGCGAAGTGGGGACCGAGAGTAATTTCGTCTTCGAGGTCGCGGTCGGTGAAGCCAGAGCGGCTAAGCTCGAGCTCGGATGGCTTGAGCGATAGATGATTTCCCGCACCCTACATAGCCGTAAATCCACATCACATGCTGGGGTTTCAGCAGGGTGCTGCTATCGACCCAGGATTGAATCCGCTTGATGAGCGCCTGTCTTGTTCCTGGTAGACAGTGGGAGTCAGGCGGAGACACCCTACGATCACGAGCAAACGATGCGTCGGGGATGGGATTGAGCAAAGAGCAAAGATCTGCACCCCGGAATGTCAGCACGGGTGCATTTCGCTACGAAGGGCTCACTTTACCAGTCGCTGAGGTGTAGCCTACAACATTATTCTGCTGCTCAATTCTAAACCCGTGAGCCCCGGTAAACATGCTTGTCCCATAGGGGGGAGGCTGACTTTGACCGGATACCGCGTTTAGCTCGCTGCTTGTCTGAGCGTCCATAGGTACACCGTCGCGAGGGACAGATGGAGAATGCAGATGTCAGGGGGTGAGGAGAGAGGACAAGTTCGTGGATCCTTATCGCACAGCCTTTCCAGCTGTCCACCGCAGCTGCTGTGAAGGGCTTCACCGTTCATGTCCCGTTTCAGACCAGTAATCAACCTCCGACCTAGGCAACGTTCCGAGGGCGGTTCACAAATTTCATTACGAGGAAATCAGAGTGCAGTAAAAACCCAAGGAAGGAAAGGGGCGAACCTAGCCTGAGGGTCCCATCCCCGAAGGACACCGAGTTGAGGTCTGAGGCGTAAGACTCCGCCTGGGAGACTGCTCTGAGTTAGTTTTACGAAAAAAGCGAGCACCTACGAGTACTTGGTCATTGCTCGGTCACATGCAAAATGCTGAAACTTGGACATCCGTTTATGTCCCTCAAGCTGTCCATAAGCCGCCTTGAAGACGCCACCATACTAGGGTCTCATCGATAATCCTGGTATCTCAGATCGCACTAAAAAGCATACCTTGTTCAGTCAAGCCTCGTCAGTTTGCACTTGAAGCTGGGGGACTCGAATCAGTAAGATATGACAGCAAAGACAACCGTCATGTAAGATGATGAAGTTCTGCAGCGCCACGTACGTACACAAGTGGATTACTCTGGAGTCACTCCGAGTTCACCCTACCATGCAACAAGTCATCCCAGGATTTCGCAAGATGGAACGTCTTGGGAAGCGCACTCCAGATCCTCATCTGGTTCTTCTCATACTCGCTCGCAAAACGAAGTGTGCAATCCCTACAATGCACAACATTCGACTCCTTCTCAAACTCCAGCCTATCCAACACCACAATCCGCTTCGTGCGCTTCAACCTAGCGGCTAGAGGCGGGCGTTGGTTACACATTGGGCGAACCCACCCTTCCTCCGTTCGTGCGAGTTTGATGCAATCGCCCACAGGAGGGAAGTGGCACCGGAGTGCCTCATCCTGTTCAACACGAAGCTCGGCGATGCCCATCACGCAGCGCGTCTTGTCTTTCCAGGACAACCCNTCNAGGTCGTAGAGCTCCTCTAGGGGAATGGAATACGATGAGCTGGTAAAAGAGNGANGGGAAGAGTTCAAANAGATCGAAGGTGTCCGCTAGACGGAGAGCGGTGAGGATGTTAGCGGNGCGCTTNGATGGATCGGCTGCTAGCTGGAGNNATTCGACGCGAGTTGTCATGTCCTGNAGTTGNATNGGGAGGAGGCGCCGTANAGCCTCGACGCANCCNTCNAAGACTGACTCGAAGTCNTATTTTCGNGCNATAGGCATCATCGCGGCCAGGAGGTCCAGGTACTGGTCCTCGCCCTGGCCAGACAGAACGTTCGGTAAATGTTTGTCGAAGAACCTGAGCGGAGNNAACCTAAGCGGTGTGCAANGNTAGTGTCNGATNNATAATACCTNTTATCGTAAATGGCCTTCAAAACACCCGCCACGCCNNCGGTGNNATCCTGAGGGAGACGAACGATGGGGACCCCGGCTTCAGAACCGTTCTCGCCNTTCATGGGAAGCGAGGTCATGTCTTTGAAGACAGTAGAGTGCTGGCANAGGACGCTCNTATGGACTNTGAANCCCGTAGCCTCCTCAGCGAGGAGGATGATGGAGCCATCCTCGTAGCAAAAGTCTGGGTGGTAGGAGATGTNGTTCATCGCAGATAGCGACGANGGCGCAACCGAAGGTGCTTGCNGNAACTTCGACCTCCGTGTCGTGANCTNGTCTTGATGGTAAAATGNGNTCCAANGTCNCANGAGCCTCGGAANGCAAGCGCTCNANAGTGACACGACGGTGTCCGACTGGTGATGGTGGTTAGGAGNAAAGGAACAGTCCACTAAGCACAACGAGCGNAAACATCCNTGTTGCGTGATCGTGGNTCACTTCTACCTTCGCCCACAGCTACTAGACCCTGGGCTTNGCAGCTCCCCTAGGTACNGTGACACATAACGATCAATGCGTANCAGGTNCTCGAAAGNACTCGGAGGCGTAAAACCAAGTATAGAAAACCNCAGTCGAGTGTCCTGACACAACATCCNGCNGCNTCNGGCGCGTCCAGTTAACTAGACATCGNGNGNGANNTANTACGAANNCGTCGCCGCTCCTCNGTCAACGTGCTCAGTTCNTTNGTATCGATGACCNTGAACGGCCATGTGAACCAATTACCNCCNCTNCGATAANNNGGNAGGTACATATCNTCGAGCAAGTCTTCCGCTGCTTGNGGCCGATCTGAGCGTNTCGCNATGNGCAATCAGAACNAGGANGTGTGTNNGAGAG
>JANDKE010000857.1:0-19139 GCA_027627275.1 Coprinellus aureogranulatus | reverse complement strand
ACTTGAGCAGGCGCTCGGCTTGGCTTTGAGTCTGTCTGCGCATTGGCGGAGAGGGTGATCTTCTACGGCGTTGTATTTGTAGCAGTTGGACCAGATGAGGTCGAGGTCGTCTTTGAACTCGCGTTTGGACTTGTAGCTCTTCTGCTTGATCTTCCGGGCCATGGTTTGAAAGTCCATGGGGTTTGTGATGTCTAGAGGGGTGTTAATGTCATTCTAAGATAAATAAATGGAACTGACAGTCGTAATAATCCGGCACCTCTGCCCTTGAAACGGGCTTCAAGAATGCCTCCGCGTCGCGGTTGTCCTAACCATCATGAGACGCGTCTCGGCTAATGTCGTGCCACACTCACAATGGTAATGGTCCTCAAATCAGCCAAGAGGTTGTCCAGTGACTCTGTAAACACATCCAGAGGCTTGTTATCGAACTTCTCCTGTTTCTATACCAGTGTCAGACGACGCCTACAGCACGAAACGTGCAACGTACGCGGGTTTCCTTGACCGCTGTCAGGAGAAGCTTCAGGTCCCCCGGAGGCTTGACCCTCGCCTCCGTGAGGGTCCTAAGGAGGTTCTATACCAATTTCAGTAACCAATTCGTTGGATTCTATTGACACTTACATTCATTAGGCGCTCGTCGTGGTTGCACAATAACGGCGTAACCGTGATCAGCGGTTGGCTGTATTTACACTCCGAAGTCTTCCCAATTAAATAGCCACAAATATGGGCCCATATCTATCTCGTGTTTACTACGGACTATCTCTCTATATCTTAGAACGGGATGGAGGTAGAGAAAGCAAGAGACTAAAAGCAACTTGAGGAAGCTTGCTGAAAGGCACGTCTATCTTGAAACAATGTGGTAATGTCGGTTTTCCAGCCTATCGTTGTAGCATGAGGGAGCTCGAAGGACTCGTCTTCATTTATTTATGATATTGGGTCTAACCTTTGGAAGTCCGTGCAGCAAATCTTCAGTTTTTAGTGGAAGGGATTCAGACTGGTGTGCCTGAGCGTCATTTGCTAGGATTTAAGTCGGTTTACAATCGGTTTACTGGCTCCTGAATTCATTGTCTGTGTGTACGCATGGAACAGTGCTTACGATTCTGTGCAGTTCTCAAGCATTTACTAGGCTCTAGTCAGGCGAGTCTTTACTTAAGCCCAAGTCTTATTTAAGCATCCTTTAGTCGCCAGCCCATGTCTTGCCTCGTCTGTGACTCCCAGTGGTTCCGAACCGCGGTGCTCCCATATCGCCCCTTACTATATCTCCAGCCTTGTAATTATTAGGCAGTGCGTGTGCATGCAAACGTCCTCAAAAACGTACCGTGCTACTAGTACTATGTGAGCACTAGTGACCGTTGGGAAGCCGGAAGCTGGCTCGGAAGGCCTTCCACTTAAACTCCGAAAGCCTCTGGCGCAAACTGAGCCAAACACGAGCTCAACGTCTGCGGCACCGATCAAGCCCCTCTTCTAGTTATACATGAACCTATACCTCAACTTCGCTGGCGTCTCAATTATCTAAGCTTTCCTGCATGATATGACCGCTGAAGAGAAGTTTATGACAATTGCGGCCTTGGAGGCCTACCGAACAAAGTCATTTGAGGTAGGTCTTTGTTTCAAGTCCCTGGTTTCGTTGTGGCGCACCCGATCTAACCAGGAGCTTTGGATGTAGGAAGTGAGGATAGATGACTACTTGAAGGCGTATACGACGACGGGGAAACCCCCACCTCCATGTCCGGAGCAGCCAACGGGAGATATGGAGCGGCAAGCTTTAGGTCTACCACCACTATTCAAACCCTACCCCCCAGTTCCAGGACCCACAGCGTCAACATCGTCTCTCTTTACAGCAAGCACGGCGACAAAACCAACGACTACGAACCCAGCGGATCTACCAACAGGTCAAGAATTCACTGCAATCAAAGTCGACGGGGAGACATATCAGAGTATATCATGTACAGCGCAATACGCGTTCTTCAGTCCAGAGGTGCGTAGAACACGTTGATTGCTGCGCTCAGACTTCAGTAGGCTTGATAACGCGTGTTTCTGGCGTCATAGGAATTGAGATACTACGCGTATCTACGAGGAAACATCACTGCTCCGCCTGGTGTCAAGATGGCTCCGTTTGTGAAGTCAGTTGTGAGCCCTTCCTCGACAACGCCCGCTGCCCCGGCTACTCTTGATTCTGGGGAGACCCTGCAGAGTATCATCGCACAACCAGCATATGCAGATCATAGCTTTGAGGTACGTCCGCAGCAAGACTTGGCTCCTTTCCGACGTTCTTACTCCAATGTAGGAACTCCGAGTGTACTACTTGCTGGCTGGCCGGAGAGAGGTCACTTCGGCCGAGATTCGACAATATCTGGGGGAAAGCGCCCCAGTACCTCCACCCGTCATTGCCGTCACCCCCGCCGCCCCTACCGTTACCCCTCAGCCTGTCCTTGGAGGCTCGATTTCCACTCCCCTGACAATCCAACCGAAAGCAACGCCCTCGTTCTCGTTCAAATTCTGATACCATTGGATCGTACTTCAAGTCGGCATACTCTCCCACTTCCCATTCATCTTGGCGCCCACATCTGGCTATCTTTATCCTCTCCATGATTTCGTCACGAACGCCTGGTTGTTCCACGGTGGCACATCGCCACCTCGCATCTCTTCAGCGCGAAGGCGCTGCGACGCCTTTTGGCCTCACGTTCCTTGCAACGACCTTGAAACAAACACTTATACCTGTGTAGTAACTTATATTCGATCTGTACCATTGTATCGCTAATTGCATTGGAATCTGACTCTTGTCTTGCACCATTGATTCCCGACTAGCACGTCCAGCTGCCACATTCAGGGAATACTGCTGGGAAATCGGGGAGGAGTGTGTTCCAATACTCGCAAACAGCATCAACGTCTGTGTGGTTCCCCGATAATGCTCTCGTGGAAGAGGTGCCAAGGAGTGCAAGCGTAGAAGGCTTCGACGAATCGTACTTCTCCCAACCAGGGATTCTGGGACCCTTGTAAGGGTCTGCCAGTCTGTCAGCACAAAGGCTAACACATCTTTCGCTGCAGAAACTCACCTTTGATAAAGTTCGTCCAGGCAGTGACCATCAAGTCCGATATTTTGACCTGCTCCTCTGTAGCCTCCACGAACGGTGGGCTCAACACAATTGTCCTCCACTGGCCCATCACAAACCGGATATCAGATCCATGGAACGCCCCAATCCGCACTCCTCGCGAGTTCAAATTCGGTGCGACGTGGTCCCAACGGTACCTCCACACCGGCGTTCCAGGTCTCTGGGAACGCAGGTTAGCAAGGTTGCTGGCGTGACAGAGCATGTGAGCGTCGCGCCAGATGGCTGCGGAGGCGTTATACGCGGTGGGGTAGGTGGTCGACGTGCCCCATCGGCGAAGCCTGGTATGGACTGGATACCACTCCCATTCCCCCGATAAGCCCCATCCTTTTGCCCACCCGGCACCGTAGGTGAATACGACCTACTTCCTGATAGAAGTGGAGATGACGAAGAGTAACTTAAATTTGCCAAAGGAATACACCGACGGTGCGTAGGCTACGAGTCCGACAAAGGAGAATCGTGTTGCTCGACGCAATGATTCAACCTATTACACCAGCCTAGCGCGGCAGTCCAGCTGGGCCCCAGTCCTCAACTCTGACCCTCGCTCATGGCCTTCCTCCTTTGCTTAATTCTGGCCAACGCACTGTTAGCAGGGGCTAAGCGCCGGGCAGTAGAGAAAGACGGGAATATTCGCCTAAACGCCGTCAGTTTGGAACTGTCGCGTAGGACAACTAGTCGAGGGTCGCCAATGTACTCACTGATTCCACCACAATATAAGAGGTTTGACTTCATCCTGCTCCTCTATATCTTCCAGCAGCTCCAAGACAGAGTTATAGAACGTTTCCGAGTCAGTTTCCCGGTCAGTGCGGGAAAAGACGGATGCGGAGGTTAAGGCAAACCGAATCTAAGGTGGCCCAGTAATCACGGTCAGTGTCGATGGCTACGGAAAATCAGAAACGCTCGCCAACTTGGGTAAAGACATAAGCGAGCGAAGCAGGGGTTACGTAGCACATTCCGTGAATTCTAGCATTCCCGGAGCGAGTAGCCTTAGGCTCGTCGTCGACTGAACTGGGGCTGGTGAAGATATGCTTGAAGCCCTAGTAAGGGGTTGTCTTTCCATTAGTATACCATAAGAGCCCCAGTCAAGTCGTTGTTATAGGCCATACCTTGACCAAAATCTCATTTCGGAACAGACCTTTCCATGGGTTCTCTGGATCGTATTTTTCGTCCTTGTAGACGAATATAGGCCAATCGGATCCCCCAATTGTGAGTTCTTTACTGCGAAGTTGTTCCTTGATTCTGTGCCAGGTTAGTGTGTATAACAAGTTTGCTATGGGAGAACGTACTCTGGGTCGTTCCAATCTAGCTGGGGAGGGCAAAGGAGAAATCCCGTTCTCTCGTGCTCGAAGCCTCTTTTCTGCTTCATAGTCCTGGATAACGGAGGCTCCACCCGTACCCCCTGCCGTTCGATCCAATCAACTACGGCACCTTTCAAGCTCTTAGTATCGTCCGAACGAGCGCTAGCTGCCCCCTTCTGTAGCTGCGGTAGAGGTGAAATGCTGGGTGTGGAGCAGGTGAACAGCACTGGATACTCACCATGTTGGCGATTGCCATAAGTTCTTCCTCACTCTTACAGGAAACCAGCCTCTCTTCGAAGCTAGGAATCAGAGATAACAGTTTTTTAAATACGCGAAGTTCTCGCCGCTCCCTAAGGATGGCAAGACGTGGCGTGAGTTCCATAAGGGACCGGAAGCTACAGACACGCACTGCTGAGTCTCCGGAGGTGAATCCTCGTCTGCGGCAAGTCCTGCGATGAGCAATGCGTGTATGTTGGCAAAGGCGTATATTGTCCGACCGAAGTGTCGCCCGTGGTGCACCAAGGGATCGGTGTTGAGATTGCTAGCCGTCATGATGAGATGTATTTCAACAGAGAGAGGAAGGGGGGCTTACGGCCTTTTCCTGGGCCCCAGTGTCAGGCTCGCGGGCCTCTGAGGACTTTGAGGGGGCTCCTGGTCAATAATTTGGGTGGTACCATACCGCGGAGGGTAGCCTGCGGAAGCCATTGGAAGTGCGCTACGTCGTTATAGTTAGCAGGGATACGAGCTAGGGGAGAATGTTATTCGAAAGAGATCCTCTTATACCAGCTACGGTGCTCACGTGAAATTTATCCGTACGCCGCACGAAGGCCATGCATGCCAAAGGAGACCCTGAGGGCCCATTGACCGTGCAGGCTGTGCGCTTCTGGGATAGAATTGGATATCAGAGCACAAAAGCTGGAGCTCTTCGCGCGCCAAGTCAGAGCAGAAGGACCTGCGCATACCTCATAAGCGGAAGAGAAACTGCGTCAACTACTGGAAGTCTTGGTCAGAACTTTTGGGATGAGACTAGACCCTGAAACGATCGTGATCAAATAGGACAGTACCTACTACATCGACTTATCTACACTAGGCTTCTTCCTGCGGATTCCATGTCTGCTCTTCCCATACCCCACTTGAATGCTTCACGAACTTGGTGTACCGGACACCCTCTATCACCCCGCCTGGAAAGAGATCCTGATGGAAATGGCGGATGCGGACCTCGCATATCCCTGAAGGTAGCACTCTTTGCAGATCCTCCCCTCGTGGTCCTCAGTTGTGCCTGAGTCCAAATCAGCAGGAACTTAGTTTTGGTGAAGTGACGGAGGGCATCCCGCCATTCGACGCGACCCCAAATTGATAACGGCGGCACCGGCACAATGTCGTCTTCTTCCTCCTCTTCCTCTTCATCATCCTCGTCGCCATCACTGTCGCCATCCTCCTCCTCATCATCATCATTATCTTCACCCTCCTCCTCCTCCTCCTCATCGCCCTCCCCCTCCATCCTATTCTTATCCTTCTCGTCGTAGATATCCTCGTTGTCAGCGTCGCATTCGCCAGAGTCCAATCTGTCGTCGTCCTTCACCTCACCGACCTCTTGACCCTCGGATCGAGCCCCACCTTCGCCCCTCCTGCCGTCGCCGTGAAGGTCAGAGCCCTGTTCGAGCATTTCCTTCTCCGAGTCCTCTGGAGGTCCAGCTTCTTCGGAGTGTGCATCTGAATCCTCCCTCTCATCGTCCTCCGAGTCGTATTCCAACGCTGGATCGTTCTCTTTCAAGAAGAGGTTGAGTTGGAGGTAGGTAATTTCGTGGATGGCGTTCTCATGTACCAGCTGGACCCATTCCAGAAAGCCTTCGGCGTTGGAAGAGTGTGTCGACACTACCAGAGTACGTAGACGGAGTTGGCACACGGCGTTCGCCAAGTCCAATCGACGGTCTGCAGAGGCGGGGAGCGAGACTTCGGCTCTCGATATTGCACCAAAACCGTACATATGCCGCCCACGTCGGTCCACGATGGGTGACATCAACGTGCTGAAGGAGGAAACTTCCCCGCTGAAGAGAGGTAGCTCATCGAAGGGTACGACAAAGGATTGATATGGCCCCTCCTTCCCGACTCCTTCCTCCTTGGACTGCTCTAGCATTCGACTTCGCGGGAGAATCGCTAGATGCGAGGAAGGTGCTACCCGGGAGAAGAGACGACCGACACGAGACAATCGAAAGCGTTCCTTGGCAGTAGACTCCATACAAAAGGAACGAAGGATATCGTCGAATATTTCTCGTGGCACTGTCACGGTTGTCAGCTGGAACGGCTGGCATCCAGCAACGAGGTAGGCGTACCCGAAAGCTCCATGCTAGTCCTCGAGAACCCTGTGATACCGACGGAGAGGGTAGAGTGAGGCAAACTTGCAGCAGTTGTGGGTGTAACTGGAAAAATGCTGCTAGCTCGTGGTCGGAGAGACGGTGAGTCGCTAGGGGTTGTGTCGTGGTGGTCAGCGGGGAAGCCGACGAGCCTCTTGCTGGCGGAAGCACTCGGCCTCTATCGGCTGTTTCGACTCTGGGTCTGTCTCTCCGGGGTTGCGCCACTATCCCCATGGGGTTGCCTACCGCCAAGTGTTAGAAGCGTTTCGTTCCGTTTCGTCCAGTTCTATCCTCAAGGTGCTAGTCGGAGAAGGTGCTCCGTTAGGTATGTTCAAACGTAGTATTTGTTGCTGCAGAGTACATCTGCGCTAGGATCTCCCATACAACGACCGGGACACACGGAGGTATGTGCGGGTACTAAGTGATAACTACGTCCATCCACCCTTCAGTTTCCAACCTGGCATTCATGTGCCGTCGCGCTATGCAGACTGATACTACCACAGAATACACATCGACGGAAAAGCGTAGGTAGGTCCACCACGGCAATCCCGGAGTTAGGTTCGCAAGATAGAACCGCTGTTAGAACGTCGAATCCTTCACTTCTGGGGTTGAGCGTAAGGCCGTTACAGGAGTGGTAGTGACGCCTTTCGCTGAAAGAGAGCCGGTGGCATCGGATGCATCGACGCCAAATCTGTACGAACTGGGTGCGCGTTATTCCTGCCCCGAATATTCGCGTCAATTCGAATAGGATATCCATGTTCGAGGTTGTCTGGTTCTTCGGGTCGAAGCGGATGAATTGGCAGGTTGCCAGATAATCGAAGTCCAGCCCAACCGTCCTCGCTGTGTATGGCGTCAGCGGGTGCATGCGAGAGACTTCCAGTTGGGCTTACCAGAACCTCCCAGCATGCTAGGAACTTGGGTCGACCTTTCCGTGGAGCTGGGATGGCTGAGTCCAGGGAGGGGATACAGGCATAGTGGAATAGGAGCTGGGCTGGCACGCCTGAGAGGACGCACGGAAGGAAGGGCAGTGGGGTTAGCTACGACTGCGCGTCGAGAGATGGCGGGCGAGGTCGGTGCGGTGGGTATCTCGAAAGCGGAGGGGACGGTGCAAGCTCCGTCCATCCCTTCGTAACCTTGGACTTCAGGCCCTCCCTCAGTTTGGTCTGAACTACCCGAGGTAGATTCAGCCAAGAACTTCAGAGGGAGCATCATAGGTCCTCCGACTCTGCTGTGATCTTTGTGGGGGGAGCAGGGAAAGACGAGGAGGGAGTGCACCACGGTCTTGGACTTGGTCCTGCCAGCCCCTGACGTCGAACGCCCTTATATACAAGCGGAAGCTGTCTGTTACTGCATGCCTAGAACACTCCTAGCGCCCTGCCGGCTGTAGTCAACACCGACAGTCATTTGGAATGCCAAGCCTAGCATTCATAGTTCGCTGGGCCCTCCAAGTCATGAAAGGCTTAGGGCCGTCGTCGATGCTCCGAGCTGGTGACTTTGTTCAAAATACCATTGACCGCAGACGACTGGGAAGTACAGATCAATATGAATATGGACAGAAGCCGTTCGCCTCGAACCGGGGGCAATTCCTCATGGCCTGTAGAGATCGGAAGAGAGGAGTCTCTGCGATATCTCCTGTAGCCGGTGATAGGCAAAACACGAGATCCTGTGCAATGGATAGAGGAATAGCAGTCCGAACTCCAGCCCTGAAAGAACATCAGGGTAGTGTTAGCGCTCTGCACCGTACCTCTGAGGAGTTGCAAGGGAACGCACCATGTCACCCAAGCGTCAGAAACCATGGGCAACTTGCAGGACGTCAGTAAGGTGGTAGTCGGGGGATGGCGGGATTTGGCTCGGAGATGGCTACGTTCGGCCGCGGAGGCGAAGAACGGTCTTCGTCGCCCCTGGAACGTGAACTTAGGCAGTAGTAGCCTGAAAAGTGCAATCTCAAAATCGGTGAGACATCGCAGAGATGTCAATATCGTGCTTCCGGGGAGAATAACAGCTAGCTGAGGGTGGTCAACACGTTGGCAGTTCGCCGACGCTGCGACTGAGAATACTGAGCACGACAGGAAAACGGAAAGAAAGAAACCACTGGAGGGCCACTCACCGCTGTGCACCAAGGGGGGGCCGGTGCAGGAGAGCGTCAGAGGTCGTGGTCTACCCATGTGGGGAGGTTGAAAAACCAATCCTTTTTGACCTTGGGAGGCGTGGAGAGAGGAGGTAGACGTGGTGTCTATCTAGGACTGTTCCCCGACTTCCCGCCGCATTGGTTTCATATAAGACCTGGGAGGCTCCGAAGAAGGGGATACCTCGGGCTAACGAATCCCGAGAAGGCGAGAAAGGCGAGATTCAAGCAAAGAATTTCCTGTTCAAACGGTCCGAAACGAATACTCCTGTGTGCCAGCAAAACGTAGAGGTTCGCACGAAGGACAGGAGACCAAGGCTGATGACATGTACGACTGGCCAACCACATGTACCGGACTACACCCTCTTCCCGCCTTCAAAGGTAGACGCCTTCGCTCTCATTTTCGGAATCGGGTTCCCCTAAGTCGGAAAGAGCTTCTTCTCGGTCTCCCGAATCTTCCTCCTCGGATAGATGGCTGGCCAAAGAAAGCTGATCGTAATTGGAGTCTTCTGAGTCCGTTGGGAGGTCAACAGTCATCGCCGCATCGTCGCTTTCCTCGGCGTGCTGGCGTTCAGGATCCCACTCCATAGGTGCATCTTCAGTGGGGGCTGGTACGAGGGGTGGGGCGGAAAGATGCCCAGGGGAGAGGCCATGATGGAAACGCATGAGAATGTCTCTGTCGGCGAACCTAATCCGATCGGAAGTTAAGTCAGGTGTCTAACAGGACAACGGCGAAGGGCTCACCGATTAACGAAGTACTCCTTCCAATCAGAGCGGTCCTGCGCACACTTGGAGAAAGCGCGGGCCTTCGGCTGGTCCTCTTTGTTGAGGGGGTCATGGACAAGCCCGGCGGCAAAGCGAGGTATAATATGCGCAGCTCTGAGGACATCGACTGGGTCCAGAAAATCACAAGCGGCCAGCGGCGATCCCGCCTGCGCGAAGGACACTAAATCGTGACTTTTATCCAGCCAAGAAAAGCTCTGCCCACGAGGAATAAACCAGCGAACCCATAAGAAATCAAATCTCCGCCTGCGACTATCCAGTGCACCTGGCCCACTGTATAAGATGTTAGCATGGAAAACTCCCAGTATTCGCCCATAACGGTAACGATCGCGGTCTTCCGTGCCACTCGACCCTTCTAGAGACGACGGTTCACGGATACACATAAAATCCCTCCGTGATGTAGAGGGGTTAAAGATATCTTCTTCCGCACGGCAGTCATAGGTCGTGAAGCGGATTTTGAAGACGCTATGACGATATATCCGTTCCGAGTGGAAGTGGAGATGGTTCACATCGTCGGCGCTGAAAGACTTGGACAGAGCCTCCAGGGTAGGTACCGAGTTGTCATACACGTCTAGGTTTGCCTTCGCTTCCCGCAGTAGCACAAGGATCAGACGAGGGAAAAGGTGATTCTTGAGGCTCAGCAGAAAGCCCTATCGGGATATGTCGGTGAGCGCGATACAGTTTTGGGATGCACCAGAGGTTCACCTTCACGGCCCAGTCATTTATGTTAGTACGAATGAAGTGCGCCAGGTGGACAGGCTTGTTCTGCGATTTGCCGACGAAATACCATCGGCTCTGAGACTGCTGAGGGGTGTAAAGTGCGCGAGCATCCATCTCCTCCGCTGGGGGATCGATCTGTCTTCGGAGCTTCTTCAGTCTTGCCTGCCGAGTTTGCAGACGAGATAGTTGACGATGGATATCTTTTTTGTTCGTCTTCCTGTAGCGCGACTTCGAAACGCGATGAAACCGCTCGGACTAAATCAGCCGTCAACTTCATAGCGGAGAGGCCATTCGGTGACAACTACGTACCAGCTGGGTCGAATAGGAATCCGTCGTTCCATATCTACGGATATAAGGAACAACATCCCCTAACGCGTGGAACTTCGGCGTGTTAATATTCCAGGTGCGAGGTTGGCGCCCTAGAGTACCAATTAGAAATTGACCTGTCCTAGAGCTATCATTCATCCCGGATCTCCTGACCTTCCTCTTCGGACCTTTCGCTACTTTCGCCTGTTACTTTCGCGGAGAAACGTCAAAGACTGGAGTGCGCAGTAGACAAACAAACGGTCTAACCTTGGGTGGCGAATACATTCGCCGTCGAGCTCTGTGGTGCTCGGGGCGGCCAATTGTTCCTGGATTTCGGTGCTGGCAGTACAAAGAGGTCACGTAGGAGTTCAATGGTATTATTTAGAGCCTCACTAGAAAGGCTAATCATGTTGCTTTGTGTCGTGTTTCCTGGTGAAATCATACCCAGTTTGGGGGTGGTATAAGGTCGGACGTCAGGGAGTTACAGACTATATGTGCCTTTGGGCTTACCGATGCCGCCAGAAGTGGAGGTGGGCTTTGTCTCAGGTTTCTTGGCAGACGCTTTTTTTGATCGGCGAGCTTGGGCACGCTTTCGCGCTTCATATTCCCTTTTCAATTCTCGGGTCTCGAAGTCGGAACAGGTCATTTGGACAAAGTCCCTAGCGTCTTCACCCAGGAAGGAGGTCCATCGGTCCAAGATATCCAGAGTGAACTCCGTATGCATCCGCAATTTGGCCAGTCCATGCCAATATCCCAGAGTGAAAAGAAGGTTTTGGAGGCGAACGCCGTGCTCTCCTGGTAACAAGCCTTCAAAGACGGGAAAGGCACACTTCAGATTCCAGAAAGGTATCACTTAGTGTCTGAACGTTCGATAGGGGAGCTTTCGGTACTAACTTGTAACATATCTTCGTAATCCCGGGCAGCCAATTGCTTTAGCAGGGAGACGCTGTTCGAAAATCGGCGAATGGTGTCTCTGCCGAAGGTAGGGACTTGACGATATCTGGGAGGATATAGAGGGGGTATGACGTTACGAGATAGAAGGTCTAACTTACCGACGATTCACCACGTTGGTAAGGGCGGCGTCCTCCACTTCGAGAATTCGCAGCAAGTGCTGGAAGAGACTCTTCCACACACCGATTTCGACCTCATGCAGAATGTCGGGGGCGGCCATATCGTACATATTGAATCCATCGGGTAGCAGGCGCTCAGAAAACGCGTTCTGGGAGGCGGACTTCATCGTCGGTCGCAAAGGGCGGGAAGCTTACTTACTTGTGTGGGAACCAGGGAAGTGGGTTGGAGAATGGCTTCCACAGGCTTAGAGTTGACGGAAAGGTGCTTTCCTCGATAGATAAGACGCCGAGCTTTGTCCACTTGAGTCTGTCGTTCTAAACCGTCCACCCTCTGCCGCGACGTGCGAATTTGACGATCGCCAGGTTGTCCCAGGTTCGGTATCTCATCGGCCGAAACGGTACACTTACAACAAGGCGTTTGACCCAGGGTTCGAATGCTCAGTACAACGGTCCTAGACAAAGCGCAGTGGTTAGCTGTCTGCACCGAACTGATATACCTGAGGCACACACCTTTCGGGGTAGTCGGCGCTGTATGTCATGATGCGGGGGTAGAATCGACGGCGAACACCGTCGAAGCAGTCTATGACTAGCCCGTGGCGATAGGCTTCGATGAACTCGTCGTCCAGCAGCAGTCTCCATTGCTCATGGAATAGCTCTCTGTGAATGTGAGTAGCTAGGGTTCGGCTCACAGTCTTCTTCCCGGAAAGGCGGATGTACCAGTCAGCGAAATGGTCGGGCAGCTACGTTTCGTCGCGTGAGTGGTACAGAGTAACAAATTGGATAGGTATGAACTCACGGTCCTGAAATAAGCAACCTCCTCAAACAACCCTAGAGACACCTTGGACCTGCGATATTTCGACTCATTGCCGTATAACATGTATACGGGCCACAGCTTAGCATCTCCGAAAGAGGCGAGCATGGTTTGATCTGAGGCGAACATCAATCCGACCACATAACGGGGGAGACCGTCCTCGTTGGGCTCCGGCGGGAGGGACTACCAAACAATACGTCGAAAAGCTAGAGTGCTCCAAGGGAAGGGCGGCGCTCACCTGAATCTCTCGATACGCATCCAGGAAGGCCTGAGAGTGATACAGCTCCCCGTATACCCGACTGTCCGAGCTAGATCCGGGGGGCTGCCATCGAAGGTCGTAGGGTACGAAGTGAAAGTGATCGGTCTGTTCCGAGTCTTGAAGCTTCGCCCGAATGACGGAGACCAGTGGTCTGTACCTAAATCCGTCAATCGTAAATGTCTGAGACCCGGGTTGAAGGGATTGGCTGTTGAACGGGACGTTGACGGTTACCGAGGCGGTCTGCCAGGATCCACCGTCATCCACCCACGGTGTCTCCTGATCTTCGAACTCAGAAGACGTCAGGGATGCATGTATATTATTCCAGTTGGCAGAAAGAAGGTCTTGGGGCTTGAAGCCTTCGCTGGTAATAACTTCGACCAGTTGTTGGAGAGATTCCCTGCTTTTACCGTGTTCATTCCAGAACCACTGGCCTATCAGGTAGGAGCTCAAATTGGGGAAGGGGTGATAACGTTGGTGGTGGACTTGTCGGACCCTCGGATTGGGGGAGTTCTGAATGTCCGCCTCTTCATCCAACTCGTGATTGTCCATGACATCAAGGTGGGAGAGGTGTGACTCTGGGTCGTGAGGGCGAGCCTCTACAGTCCAATAGTGCTTCCAGAGACCGAAATCATTCATTTGTGTCCGTTTCCAGGCCGCCTCTTGCAAAATATGTCCTCGGAGTTCCGCATCAGAGGTGACACCGGCGTCTCTGTGAGCAGGGTTGACCGCAGTAGTCGACAGTTCCTCCACCGTGCCAGGGGGCACTTCCGGAACGAAATGGAACAACATGGTCGAAGTAGCCTCGAAATCGGCGCCGTAGCGCTCCACTGGCCTAATCACGCGAAAACCCCTCCCCACCGGTTCGGTGGCTGTCTATCATGACCCTTGTTAGAGAGAGGAGAATATGTGTATGGTGGTTGAGCTCACCGTTTTCGGTACCGGTGTCTCCGTCGTGGGACCCGCAGCAGGATCCCGAGAGATATCGTGATCTACATCCAAATCTCTATCTCCGTACCAGGAGGTGATAGCTTCCTTCCCCTTCTTTGGCCTTGCCGTCTTCGCAGCCCATCGAGCTCGAGCGATCTCCAAGGTTGAACCCACGCCTTTCTTGTAAGAGCTGCAGCCCTGGATGTGATGGGTGTAGCTGCTGGGTTGGTAAAAGCGCTTGCCACAGGGACATTTTTGAAACCATTCTTCGTTATCGCGTCCTTCCATGGAAATAGTTGAAGAGAGAGAAACAGTGAGGAAAAGAACGGCGGGGAATGGTGGTAGTCGGTAAGGGGATCTTCCCCTTGAAGTACGACAAACGCTCAGTTTCACCTGAAATTACGAGATAATTCCGGCTGAGCTGGGCAGGGACATCAATTACGTGAGCTTTCTCGTCGCGACGGGTCGGGGGTGGCACTTGACCCCTGGGAATGGCACAAGCAGGGGAAGGTATGCGTCCACGTCCTAATCATCCGAGAAATCGGAATAGTTTCCCCTTCATCGGAGACAGCCTGGGTTGTCGACGTAGAAAGGGTAACCTGCATCCCAGTCCGTCGCGGCGCAGTAACTTGCCAGCATCCCCAGGTCCTGCCTATGCGGGTCCCAAGGGCAGGGGGTGCGTTGAAAGAGATGGGTTGACCAGGTCTGCAGGCTGCTTCCTGGCTTCTAGCGAGAGCGGAATGATGACTCCGTGGTAATTTATGACAGCTGGAGGCGGCAGAACCCCAGCGGGGTAACTTTTTCGGTTCCAGCCACCTTAGGAAGACCCCACCGAGAAATACCGACGGTAGGAGAGAGAGATCGAGGTACCGAAAGAGGAGGCAGAGTTGGGGAAGGTGCGTCGATTCCGACGACGCGCCAGAAAAGTACGACTAGTAGAATTTGGGTCGGCTCCAGGTGGTCATCCGAAGCCAAGAGGAAGTAGACTCAGACTCCGCTGCTGGGAGCCTCAGGCTCAGGCCTGTAGCTAAGCAGAGCACGGGAAATCTTTACGCGATCACGTGAGATAAGCGTGACATAATAAATCCGGGTACCAGTGGCCCGGCAGCCGGGGCCGCGGCCGCGTCGATGATATATTATTTACTACTAAATCATCATGACGTTCCCGTCAGAAAATAGTGCTAATAAATAGTGGGGGTTCGCCCTGCTGGCGAACTGCGTTCCTCGTCTACCTCCTATCGGCGTGCTCTTTCTGCCGCCGACGCCTCCTCTATGCTCCCCTGGACCACCTGCCGGATGGCCCGCTCGTGCCCTTGCTTCGCAAGTTGCCGGTACAGGGGAGTCTATCACCTTCATTTACCACGGGACGCCTATCGTCCAGCCTGAGTGAGGCTCTCTTCACGTCGATTTGGCCCTGCTGCGGAACTCGGTGCCCATAAAGGTATCCAAACCGTCTCTCTACCACCCCAAGGTACGTCGCTTCCACTGGACAACACTTCCAGCGAGTGCGCACTCCCCCTGAAGCGTTGTCCCGCTTCAATTTTTTCCGTAACCTCGACGCCCAGTGCCCGGAGCGACACCTCTGCAGTCCACACCGCCGGAGCCGTCGGCGGAAATCCAGCCCACCATGACTTTGGAAGCGACGTCGTCGATACTGTCGCTGTAGATCCGTCCTCCCTCCCTCTCTATGCCAGCGGCGGAACGAGAGCTCAAGTCAGGACGCTTGGTGTCCACCTTCTGGCTCGGTGCTCGAAAGGCGTGGCGAAGCCGGACGCTGCTGTCGGAAGAGATGCGGTTCTGACTCCGCCGAGCGACTGTGCGGTGCCACCAGCGCGTTTGGCTGTATGTCTGGTATCCCCTCCCCCTTCCCGAAGCTCATTCCAGGGGGTGGGACTCCTCTCCAGAGGCCTTTCACCTTTGGAATACTTGAGGAGGGTCCCGCGTTGAGTGCTTAGGTCGCTGCCGACGCGCGTTAGGCCGTCCTGGCTCTGGGTTATATCCTGGAAGCGGACAGAATTTGAGCCCACTTCTGCACTACATCGTTTAGTCCCTAGTCGCTGTGCCTCTAGGCCATGACGCGGTTCGCTGGCGTCAGCCAGGGGGATCTACCCACTCTTCAGGGATGTGGCCACTCCGGTACGACAGGTTAAGAAATACGACACAGCGACGAGGTGTAGGTAGACAGAGATCTGAGGAACGAGACAGAGGAGAGAGATAGAGAGTAGAGCAAAGGAAGGGCGCAGGGCAACGAAGGGTGAGAGATATGAGGGATGGGATGAGGTGGGGATGACAAGGGATGAGGGATGAGGGAGATGAGAGGTAAAGGATTGGGTAGTAGTAAGGGACCAGTATCGACGAAAGGCACCAGGAGACCTGGTTCCCTCGTAAGAAGGTGATAAAATAGCCTAAGATGGTGACGTCGGCGGGGATGATGGGAATCGGAAACTTCCGACGTGTTCGACTCGGGGCCTCGGGACTGGGGTTCGTCGAGGACGATGGGATAAGTTCAGGAGTATCGACCTTCGAGTCTTCCTCCTCTCCCACATTGGAGAAATCGAGAAACTCGTCGAACATCGAGGCGGGCGGCAGTGTTCCATCCCGAGTAGGGATGCCAAAGTTGGGGAAGCCAGCGAACGCATTGCTCCCATCCGTGCCAGCATCCACAGACCCACATCCCTTTAACCGAAGCTCCAGTTGCTCTGAAATATTGGGGCCCATAGCTGCAGCCCCGCTCTGGTTGGTTGAGCCCNGNTNNCTTTTCGNCTCNNCNCCGTCATCGTAGTCCGAAGACTCAGCCTGCCGGCGGTCTAGGCGTCGATGCGGAGGGATACCCGCGGGATTGGGAGCAACATGGGGTGGCTTTGCAACCGCCGCTTGGTTTAGCCGCCGATAGTCGCGCGGCTGTAGGCAAGGGAGGCGAAGAGGTAACGAGGAGACCGCGGAGTGTGGAGCGCGGGGCGAGTGCAACAGGCGCTAATCCTGCTGCAAGCGGAGACGGTATAGCCGCGATGAATGGCGATAACGAGCATGTTGGCACCGGGACTGAGGCGGTCCAAACGCAGAGTGGGGTTGTGATGAACGCAAAGTGGGGAGATAAAGATTGGACGAGAAAGGTGGAGGCGACTTATTGGATGACCGGTTCGGGATCGGTTCAGGGAGCGAAGGAAAAAGGACAAGAGGACGATACGGAAGGAGAAAGCGAAACACACCCTGAAAGAATCGAGAGACGAGCGGGAAGGGTTGAGGGTAGAGTCCAGGGTTGTTGCAGGGTAAGCAACCCTGGAGGAGCCGCGATCAGGGTGGAGGATGATGCAGCTGGGTGCGGTGGTATTCTCCGGCCTTGTGACTGTCTGCCTGCGGGTTCTGCTAGATCCACGCGGCAGCAGCAGGTGATTACGATGAGCGAGGGTGGCCTGCCAAGGGTCTGCGGAGAGATGGGTGGTGGTAGAGAGGCTCCGAGTGTAAATTTGTGCGTCGGAAGAAGGGAGGAAGAGGAAGGAGGCCGACTGGAAGAAGAGCAGAAGAGTGATGGCAGGCTGAATGTGAATGGGAAGGAAGAGGGTGAGTGTGATGGGCAATGTGGGGGTGGAAGCCGAGGGACAAGCGCCCGGAACCTGGAATCTCGGAAGCTGGTTTGGGCAGACGAAGTGGCCTCTCGGGTACTCAACGAGCTGTGTGGGACCGATGACGAGAGAAGACGTCGGGTTTGCGGACGGAGTATCACGCCGTTGAGAGCGAGGTGGGGAACGGGCTCGCGGTGAAATGGTAGTGGATTAGAATTAGACGTAATAATTACATCTCATCCGATGGACGGTTATCATGATTGTGAAAATGCAGGGTCTAGAGATGTGTCGGGGACGTTGTGAAACACTCCGGAGTGCGTGGAATGGATGGTGATACAAGAGACAATTGCCGGGCAATACAATGGGATGAATGTTGTATTAGATAGTTGTGGATGGGATGGGGGTATGTGAATGAGATATTAGAAGATGACTAGGATAAGTCGTGCGTTTCGTGATGACGATGATGATGCTGAGCAATGCGATGGAGGATGCGAATGGGTGGAGTGAAGGTCCGGGTGCCAGGGCTATGACCGGTCCTGGCGGACGGCGCCGCCGTTGTTCTTGAACCAGTAGTCGCAGTGCCCGCAGAACTCGGTGGTCTTGCGGGTGACGGTGTCCTTGTCAAGCTTGTCCAGAAGCAGAAGGGAGGAGACGAAGTGCGAAAACTCGTCAGGGAGCGCCCGGATGAGGACCATGGAAGTGAGCTCCTTGTCCAGGGAGGCCAAGTCGAAGTCCTTGGTGCGCAGAGACTGGCAGAGCTTCATAGCCTCGTCAACCCGGTTGATGAGAGACTGAAGGGACTCATCCTCCTTCTTCCGGATAGCCAGGAGGTCGTCGTACGCGTTGAAGCGGCTCCCGGCCTTCTGCTGACGATAGGTGGTCTGCAGCATGCTCCACATAGTGCTGGGGTCGTCCTTGCAGCCATCCACAAGGGTCTTCTGGTCCTGCTCCAACATCAGCCAGATCCAGCCTGCTGCCTTGTCACTCTTCGCATCCCAGGCATCCTGCAGCTCAAGGAGCTTGCTGTCATCGCCAGCGGACGTAGGGACGGCGGTGGTGTCCTTATCGGACGAGGTAGAGGCAGAGGGGGACCGAGTGGAAGCAGGGGGCGAAGGTTTAGAGCCAGGGCGAGGCTGGGAACCCGAAACGATGCGCCAGAGCGCGTGGGCCTTCAGCCAGGCCTCCATGTCGCCAGACCAGGTAGAGTAGTTGGTGGAGGAGAGGCGTGCAAAAGATGGAGTGGAGGACGACATTGTGGGACGAGATATGGGCGAAACGGCGGGCGGGTAGCGGCAGAAACGAGGNCGGAAAACGCGAATTCGAGTGCTGGAGACAGAAGGGGCGATTGCTAGACAACCAGAACACCTAGGTGCGCGAAAACCACGTCACCAGGGAAGGGAGCAAGTCGCGCAGTCGGTGAGCGCAGAAACGACGACGAAAGAGAGCTTCAGAGCGCGGGGCTCATAACTTGTTGCAGCAGCAACAAGGAAGCAGTGGATAACTGAAGCCTCTAGGTCAGGGTACTGAACTCAATGCATCAGAACTACATAGGCACTTACCTGAAGCCTCTAGGTCAGGGTTACGAGGGTTTACGTAAGTAAGACTTGTTCTTTTACTGCGGGCTCCGCCCGCCATGATTTGACATTTAAAAACCGTGCACATGGTTCCTCTGATGGCATTGATGGGACTCTCATCATCTCACATGGTGTTTTGATGGTAGTGGTGGTTATTGATCTCAGATCACTGTGTTTTGATGGCATGTGGTTTTATCCCATATTTGTCATCTTCCCAATGATGTATGATAATGGTTATATATATT
>JANDKE010000856.1:0-19217 GCA_027627275.1 Coprinellus aureogranulatus | reverse complement strand
CCTGCTACTGTCAACTCGCCGCGCTCGTACTACAACTCGATCACTTCACAGCCAAGCTCCGCGGCGAACGGCGAAACAGCCTCCAGTTCCAGAAGTGGGCCTAATTCTGCGCCCAACCTCTACACATCAATACTGGCACCGCCGCCAACCAAACAAGCGCGGACGATACATAATGTCCACGACCCCCCCGTTCCAGCACCCAAACGTCCTGCCCCTTCTCCACGGCCACGCAACGCTCACAAGTCTCCGCGTCTCGAGCACCGCTCCCATGCCAAGAGTCGGCACCCTGACAAGGTTACGAACTCTCCTGACCGTCGTAAGGCGAAACGCGCTTCTGGGGCTGATAAGGGCAAGCGAAGGCAACATATAGACATGGGAGTCGATGCCGACGGAGACGTCGATATGAAGGCCGCAGCAGCCTTGACTTCGCTCCTCTTCCATAACCGACCATCAATCGGAGGCACATCGCCACGGTCGAGTATTGATGGTTCTGAGACTGGATCAACACAATCCTATTCGCATTTTGCTCAGAGTTCAGCCAGGACTACCTCTACCGCAGGACCTCCGCCGTCGTCGACCCCTCCCTCCTCCGAGTTGTCCTTACGTCATACGACTCCTCCCCCTTCCGCTCCTGCTGCGAAGCAAACCACACCTCGCACCGCTCATACAGAGAAGGACAGCGAGGCTGCAGATCTTATGCTCTTTCTGGCAACCTCACCCTCACCTGCTCGCCCTTCGAAGAGCAAGGATCAAGCCGCGTTTAATACGCTCAGCGGCGCGTCGACACGTCCGAAGGGACGTGTCCTTTTCCAGGCGAGCACCGCTCCGGACCAACCGTCTGGGGAACCAGCTGCTGGGGCCGGTTCTTTACGACCCACATCAGCACTGGCACGCAGCGATGAAGGAAGCTTCGCGTCGAGCATGTCGAGCATTGGCAGTGAAATTACAGCCAATCAAAGTGCGACTTTGTCTATCACCGGTGCCACACCCGCGCAGCTCTTGCCACCTCCATGTTTGGCCTCCTCGCCTTCTTTGACATCGACGCCGGCGCAGTCGAAAGATGCAGTTCCGTCTGGCCATAGTCCAAAACCGTTGCCCGGCCAAGCAACGCCAGTTGATTTCAACTTTCATGAATTCATCAACGCGTCGCCTTCACCTTCACGGAGTGCTTTCCAAGGAAACAAGCCCAATCACAGTCTCCGTGCTGACGTCGGACGGCGATTATTCGAGGAGGAGCAGATGCGGGCCGCTGCCCAAGCGTTGGCGTCCGGTGCAGTTCCTCCAGTCGGAGGTCGTGAGGGTCACATGGAATCTCATAGGAGGGTAGGAGAACAGCAGAGGATGTTGGGAGCCGGAATCGATATCGCGCAAAGTTGATCAAGCTTTGGCGCGGCCTAAGCATCGAAGTATCGCCGGCTCACCATCCTGGGCACAGTGCGGAGGACTTGAATGAGATAGGAATGGATATGGCGGCAGCCCAGGATGACGAAGGCAGTGACGAATGGTAAAATCTGTGGTAACTTGAATTTAGGCGGGGTTTGGATAGTGCTTTCTCCTGTGGACCATCACGTTGGCTAAAACCTTCCGTTCTCCTGCTTCCCTCAATCTCTTCGTTCCTTCGATTTCAGCATCTCATTCTCATTCATCAAGTCTCCCTTACTTATTCGTATTTCCTTCACAATCGCTTTCGCATTTTTATCTGGTAATCCCGCTGTGTCGTGCCTGTGACTTTCAACGATTCCCTCCTCTCATGGCTCTCGATATGTATCTCAAAGCACACTGTATTTCCTCGGCATGTCCTGTATCCTCTCGCAATATCTGTTTCTCTCTACTTTACTACCTCTTCCCCTCCTTCCTCGTCTGATTGTCCCCTACTAACCATCGGGGATAGCAGGCACAGAAGCACTTTGTGCTACCATCTGAACCCAGATCCTCTCACCATTCAACCCCACCTCGAAGCATACCTTCTGCGGGTAGCTCTACCATTGGCGTCGCTGTCTTATTTATCCTCGCATCGGCATTCATACAAGACGAATTCCAACATGGCGTCACGCAATCACCATCGACAACATCATCAGCTTTCCTCTCAAGCCAACGATTCAGTTTGGACTGTTCGGGTCATCCGTGGCCGAACGTGCACAATCAGTTCATCGCAGCTCTTCCCAATCACAATGCTGGGAGAACTGGACTCAAACTCTGCAATGCTGCATTGGCGTGTCCCTTTGCATCCGCCGGTGGCTCATCTCTATCAAGCATCTCACCCAACCCAAGGTCCAGTTGCGACCCATTACGCTTCACACCGACGGAACGATTCCTTCGGGGCGCATGAGGGTCACCTTTGGCCCTAGCACTCCCTTTGCCTATGCACTCCATTCTCATGCCCATTTGCTGTCGCTCTTTGGGCAATGTCCGCAAGGGGGTGGTGTCAAGTGACGTCCAGCAACCATTGAGCAACCGCAGCTCTCCCGAGTGGTAAGAACGTGCACCACTCCTCAAGAAGGGAACGAAATGGCTTAGCCAAGTACGGCTCATCATCTTTCATTCCGCATCTCGTTAGCCAAGGGGGTCGGCCGGACTTGGCCACGGTATATCATTTCATCCACTATTTAAAGAGTCAGAAACCATACGCCTGGACGTTGTACCACCACATGAACTTACCATGCCAACTACCTTCCAACATGTGTCGCGTTTACGACCCAGCTACGCTCATGATCTGTTGCATCGTAGTCTGCTCGGCCCTCTTCCATTTCTTATTTATGTTTCCGCTTCACTCGCATATACGTACTGTTTCTTTTTCGCAGGCGACCTGCCACCCGGCTCATTGTTTGTCTATACTCGTCGTTCCATATCAACATCCACCACACTAGCTCTTGTCTTCGCGCCAACTTATCCGCTCATGTCTGAATCGCCCTTTTTCGCATCCATTCATTAGCTCCCTTTCATGTACGAGACCCGCGCCTATCCCATCTTCAGAAATAACTTCTCATGTTAGCTTTCCTTTCCAACCGTCGCATCTTTCTCCGGAACCTTCGAAGCAGGAAATTGAAAGTACCCTTCCATGGGTAGCTGACGCTCGGGGGGTTGTCGGTGCTTGCTCAGTTATTAGTCAAAAACTTCGGTCATCCCCTTGCGGTTCTGCTATGTACTGTACAGTTCTGTCTGGTTATCCTTTTTCCATCAACCCCTTGCTGCTTCTTCGGAGGGTGGGCCCATTCTCCGAGCGGGAGAAGCAAGTCAAAGCTTCTCCTTGATATCACTGTGAATTTTCTGCATATCCTCCTTCTCGATCTTCTGGACCGGCCATCCTACGACAAGGCCCTCGCTATCGGTGGCAGCAGGCTTGGGGATGACGTGGAAGTGTACGTGAGGTACCTCCTATAAATGTGAGATGTACTTCGGTTAGTCAAGTACGGTGACAGAGCCGTCAATTACAAACCTGGTGGGCAATCCTTCCATTGTTCTGCAAGACATTGTAGTTCTCAACACCCTGAGCAATGGCTATCTTCTTTGCGATGGGTAGGACGTCCGTTAGATGCTCATCCGGGAGCTCATGCAGCTTCTCGGCATGATCTTAGGATACGAACTAGCTTTGAGGAATGAGTTGACCAAAGGGAGGACGGCAGCACTCACACTTCGGAATGATGAGAGCATGCCCTTTAGATAGCGGACCGATATCGAGGAAAGAGAACCTGTACGTGGATCGTCCGTCTTAACTGGCCGTATGTCTGGTATTGACCGCATGTGAACTNACGAGAACTCAGTTTCAATGTAGCTTGTAGCTGGGGATTTTCACCTTTANATTTGGGACAAGTTTCCTGAGCNCTNGNGTAAGAGCTCCCATCTGTACAGGCACTTACCCTTGATGATCTTGTCAGAATATGCANGATGCCAAGGACCTGGGACNGACNCTTAGTACGCNGTATCTGGNTCCGNTTCAGAAGAAGAATACGCTTTACTTCGCTGCGTTAGATGCCATCGTGACTGAAGCACATNGAGAGNCCGTCAGAGAGAAGTCCTGTACAGTNTTTNAGGCTCACATTGCCGAATTCTGTGGTGTGCGCTGCTGAATTCGAGAAGGAACAGACTAAAGCAGGGTCGAGCGCGTTTCCAGCGCTCCCCGATCATGCGCGCCGACGTCACGCGGCATTAGCCGGTCCGCCTCAGGAAGCTCCATTAGGGTGCCAAGCCCCTTTCCACCAANCCACCCACCACAGTAACCCAGCACGTACACCCTCNAGTCAGNGCCCCCGCAACCTAATCCATTGACTTTCAGCTCAGACANCGAGAAAAAGCTATGCGCTCCAGAGCCGNCAGGACGAGTCTCATTCACAACACGTGCAAAGGCGGTACAGTGTCTTGAAGTAGTTCTGAACAAGGGCCGAGCGAAACAAAACGACCTTTGCACTCAAGCTATCTGNCCGGGTGTGCCNCTTCAATCTGCGACAGAGCGCGGTGCTTTACTGCCGCTGGATATATATTTATGGACGCTCTTGAGCTATTTGGGGTTCCCCAACACGACCTGGAACGACGGCTNCCAACTCTTTCGAAAGCCTTANGACCCTTCACGAAACNACGCCGAACTTTGGANGCCATCCGTCTCCATACCGAAGGCGAGAAAATATGGCAGGGCGGTCACTTTATCTGCACCTCTGTGTCTGCTNAATGGTTCTCATTAGCTTCATCCTTCTGTAAGTCGCCCTTGCTATACGCATTGTTCATATCTACTGAGCNTCCAAAGCGCCGTGACGACNTTCTCCGCCCCGCTGTCCGACAAACTGTATTTCTTGCGCTCTTCGCATGCTCATGGAGTACGATTCGGAGCATGGGGATGGTGTTACGAGGATNCCCGCGTTTGCACTTCTACCTTANGGTGATTATGGCTTTACCTTACAATTGCAGTTATTGCACTTCTCCCACAAGCTGACTGTTCGTCATCTCAAGGATTGGATTCACTTGGGAGCCACAGATCGACACACCTTTGACAGCTTCATTCGTTTTGTATCCTGTTGGTACGGTGGAGCTACGGCACTTTAGGCGCACGTTAAACTGACATGTCTAGCAACGATCCTCACGCTCTCGCTCCTCGTTTGCCTGCTAGCCGTACCCGTCGATGACTCGTCTTCCACTAACATGCGTGCGAGACGTATTGCTTGTTACTTATCAGTAACAGCGTTCCTGGTATCGGCGTCAGCTTTGCTCTTTGCAGCGGCTNTTTTTGGCTCAGCGAGGAAGCGTTTTCTCGATACAGGGTTCTCCGCAGAAATTGGACCTCTGGTACGGGCGCCTNATTATATAGACGACCGAGAGAGAATATCTTCCGCTGACACTGTGTTTAGATTTGGATTTCACTTGTTGCAACCCTACTCCTTGCCGGAGCCGCTCCCCTCCTTTTCATGATTCAACCAGGGACCGTCGAGACAATCGGACCTTTGTCAGGAAAGGGTTCGCCATGTTTGACTACCCCTCCTTATAGGCGTCGTCTGCGGCCTATCCGCTGCATTCCCCGTCCTTGACATCCCTTGACGCTCTTATACGACTACCACGATATGTTACGACCTCTTTAAAGCTTTACGAACTACGTACTAAGCGATAGACTCTGTATCAAATACAAATCATATATGTCTGGTAGGGCGCGAGGCATCAGCCAAACAGAGCCATCAAAGCGCCCAGTTCAGAACGAGGCGATCCCAATGGATCTCCGCGCCATCATGACTCGACTCTGCGTCTCTTGCTTTCCCCTACGATGACCTCGTACCTCAAGAGTTGGATATGGAGCGGTGGGGCCAGCGCCGAACCTACAACTACCACAACGACTTCCGTACCAACAATAAACACCCACGATGAAGAGGACGGCTCCGATACCGAAACGGAAGACCATGTCAACGTTCGGATTGAAGTCGACGATGACGACGACGTCGCACCCGCATTCCCCAGTTTGAACAGCGCACAAAGGCTTCAGTCGTCTAGTCGGGAGGCTTCGACATCTAACCGTGGACCGGGAGTGCCACAGCTACTGAGCGACTCGGACCTCATGCCCCCACCTCCTTTGCCGAGCCTTGCAGTCCGTGTTCCTGGGGTTAAGACACAACCGAGTGTATCTTCTTCATTACAATTGCCCGCTCGGAGTAATGGCGCTGGATCTGGCTCTGGCTCTTTGGCTGTCCCTCCAAGCACGACGAAACCGCCACCCAAGCCGACAAAGAAGAGGGAGAAGGTTGCTTTAGCACCCGGCCACAGTCCACTAGATTGGGCTAATCTCAAGTCATCTGGCGCTGATCTTCGAGTGAGTTTCCGCATTCCTCCACGTGTGAGCTGTCTAAGTAGGTTGTCCCCAAAGGGTGTCGACTCGTTAATGCGCATAACGCCATCGATGTTGAAGCAGCACAACAAGAAAGACGATGCGTGGTCCGCTTTCTATGGCAAGGTGTACAACATAACCCCATACCTTCCGTTCCACCCTGGTGGAGAGAAGGATCTGATGCGAGTAGCTGGTAGAGACGGCACGAAGTTGTTCGGTACGTTTCCTCGATTGCCCTCCTCACTATTCAGCCTAATGCACCATCAGCTACAACTCATGGGTGGGTTAATGCAGACTTCATGCTAGATGCCTGTCTCGTTGGATTTCTGGTTCCTGAGCCATCATCTTAGAGGGACCATGGTTCAGATAGACCGAGATACCCCTTCAAGCGTTGTCGTGAACTACATAGAGCAATAGACCAGGAGCGCTTGACTTCAGAATAGTTCTATTGTGCAATTATAGCGATGAAGGGACGTAGTAAGGACATACAACCGCTCCCTAGTGAGCGTCAGTTCTCAACATCGTAACAAAACGAAAAGCAAATGGTAGAAACTTCGTTAAGAAGTCGGACAGCATTGATGAGGTAAAAGCGTAGGACGGTCCATATACGATGCGAAGGTGCCAAACTTGGGTTTAAAATTGTATCCAGGTAATCAAAGCTCTTCATCTGAAGATATCTCTATCACAGTCACGGACCCCTGCACTGGTTTTGAATATGTTGTTCTTCGACTGTGGCTAGACATGGGAAGATCTCCTTTCAGCTTCGATGGAAGCTTGGGACCCTTTATGGGGGCCTCATTGGAGGATATGACTTGGTTCCCAGTAAGTGGGACGCAACGCTGAGCGAGCAGCACGAACGTAAATTTCGACAGGTCAGTAAGATGTATGATGCGAAGAGTGTTGAGACCGGAGTGAATGTATCGTTCCAACCGGACGGAGCGCCCTGTCCCATTCGGCTTTGGCTGAGGGTACAACAGGGAAGCATGGTCAGTGACGGATTCAGAGCGGGAGATGTGAGACCAAGAAGTTGGGGCGGAATGTAACAGGAAGCTTACCAGGTCATGACTTATCCAGACCCGCTGCCCAGGCGTATCNTGGTTCGANATGATAATCAAATCCTGAACCATTGGCCACTTCTGGGGCAATGCNAGTATGGCCTCTGGGTTCCCTCGCCAGTTAACTGANTCGAGCTTATCTGTCGAGAAGCACAAGAGCTGCAAGGTCAAGTTCGGTTTCACCGGGTCGAGGCTGCGCGAGGAGCGNCCTTCCTCCTCAGCGGCCGAAGCACTGTCGTAATCGCTGCAGAGTAGGTGTGTCAGACGAACAACGTGAAACCGTCCTGAAAACGCATGGAACATCAGGTACCTTGGTGGGGGTATAACCCATCTTTGAGCCAGTTGTTTTTCGATTTGGAAACTCCGGTCAATGGTTTGGACACTGTTCGCCCCTTGCTGGACCAGCCATATACCAGGAACAGGGAGAGTCCCTTCAGCGAGCGACTCGGAGCTGGTGGAAGCTGATGTCCACTCCCTAGAGAACTCTTCAGTGAAGGACGCCGACGTTGAGCCAAAAGGTGGAATCCGAGAGGCGCCAGTCTGTGTGGTCTCGCCATGATAGTCTCGAGGTAGTTGCGACTGTGCTCTCTGTCCAAAAGGCGTTGTCAGGTTGGGCCGCATCCGAGGATCATCGCCCTCAAAGTAATGCATTTGCTGCGCCCTTGGAGGCGGCAAACCCGTTTCTACTGGTTCAGCTTTCACGCGAACGATCTGGGGACCGGAACTTGGTACGAGAGGCGTGGTTAGTGTGTGACTATATTCCGCCGGCTGGTACACAGAAGGCGTGCTTCCGACCGCTAATTCCAATGTCGTGGGCTGGACGGACGTAGTGGGTGTAGAGTCCGGCGCGGAAGTCAACTGAGAGAAGGAAACAGGTGCGTTCAAAAAAGATGGAGGCTCGGGAGCATGCTCTGTCGGAATAACTGGCACAAGAGGTAATCGGCGCTGCTGCTGCCTCACTACCGACAGCAGTTTCTCAAGCTCCTTAATGTCAGGCTTCCGGTCCTCTTCGCCAACCGCCAATAGGTTGTCCAGGGAAGAAGAGCTTTGAGCGTTTTGCACGACGGTTGATGAGCTCCAATTGCTATTGTTGTCACTGGAGGGGATTACGGTGACTGTCGATGCGGCTGATAGTGCAGCGGTAGACAAGCAAGGCGGCTTGAGTCCCTCCTCCAAATCCACTGTAACGCTCGCTATGCCATGGATGACGGCGTTTTCGCCCTTGTCGATACTAAATGCATTTCCTTCATCCCAATGAAGTGGTATATCTGTTTGTTCTAGCTTCACTTTCGGGTCAGAATAAACCGACGCCCTCGTGGCGCCCGAAGAAGCAGATGCGGCGGGTGTGGCGGCAGGAGCAAATTCCGATGTCGCGAACTTGGCGACGTCTTCCAAACATGAATTTAGTGCAGGAGTAGAAAGTGGAGGCATCGAAGCTTGTGGCGAGGAATTTCCGGGACTCTCTCGTTGATGTCTGAAGGGTGACTCAATAACGGCCTCAGACTTTAGCAACGACGTGGTCCCGTCGTGTCGAGGATGGAGCGCAGGTCGATGGGAGTCTGAAATGGGATGCGAGATCTGTGGCATAGAATCATGGTGCGATGCATGCTGACAGAATCCAGGAGGACGATGGCAGATATGTTTGTACCTGCTAGGGGATTGCTGGGCAAATGATCTCGAGCCGCTCCCCGATGCTTTATGGGAATGTTCGGGAGAGAGGGTATTACTTCCCTGAGCCGATACGTTACGATCGATTTCAAGGTCGAGCTTGCTCCTCTTCTGGGAGTGGCCCTCTGGAATCGGATGTGTCGGAGGGTCCTTCGACCACCCCCTTGGCGGACCATCTCGCCGGATGGGAGAATACGACTTCCGCTTCCCGGGTCTGTCAGAGTGCGGCTGAGAGATATGTGGGGTAGGGGATCTCCCTCGCCTCGGTGATCTGGCTGGTTCAATATCTCTTGACGATGATATAGAATGATGTGCACTCGAGGTACGGCCGTGTCTCGAATGATATGACGGCGATTCGCATGGTCTCAGCCTCCTCTCTCTGTCCTCGTATAGGGGTGGCTCCCGTCGAGCCAATCGTTTCTCTGGATTCCCGTACGAAGGCGAATATCGTCGTGTCGGCCTTGCATCGTACGAAGGCGAGCGACGCCGCCCTGATTTTCGCCTTCCATCGTCATACGGGTCGACGGAAGGGGAGCGTGACCGACGTGGGTAGTCTCTGTGGTCGACATATCTTCTCGGTGGGCTGCGGGGGTATCGCGCTTCAATGATACGGCGAGTATCATGGGCGCTCCACCCAGGAGACGACCTGCGAATGTACCTCGAATGCAAACGATCTGGGGTTAGCGACCGCCGGCCTCCAGCAATCGCTCTGGGGCTGCGGTTTCTGGGTGGGTGAGGGGATCGCCGAGAATCATGTCTATTTCGTGGCTCCATGATTTCGCCGCCTTCTTCCTTGACCACGGAACGCGCCGAGGTGTCCCTTGGCGTAACAAGTGCTCGGCCGTCCGGACGGTCAGACGCATTGTGTCCGTTAGAATTCATAGAACGCGGACCTGTAGGCAGGGGATGTCGTGAAAGTACTGTCTTACCATGATGTTCCATCGCACTGGCTGCAGTCTGCAATTCAAGAGGAGTTACCAGCGGGGATGCTGCAACTCCAAGTCCAGGCGGTATCGATGTCGATTCCGATAGGGGAATCGACATTGTGATGCTGCTGTGCGAAGTCTGTCTATTAGTTTCTTCTGTCTTTGCTTGTAGAACACTTGAGGACGCAATCGCTTGTCGGATAAAATCTTCGCAGATCTCGTCTGTAATAAGTGACTGTGCTTGCAGCGCAATGTCAGATCCGAGAGGTTGAAGTGCAGAGGAGGAAGCCCCTTCTCGTCCTGCCTCTTTAACTATAAGCGGCACAAGCATTTGCCTCATGTTATTAATGAGCTCTGGAGAGGTGCCAGAGGCTGACGCTGAGGGCGCCCCGTCCATGATCCGCGAGTGGGTGTGGCTGACTCCCGGCTCGGAACGTGTTTGCGAAACACTCAAGCCAGGAACGGAATTTCCTAATAGCTTGTCTGCGTTTGAATTACCCGGAGGTTTGGGAAAAGCGAGGAGGCCACGTTCGGTAAATGTCTCGTTCTGAGTGTTCTGAGTGAGTAGTAAGTAACCCGAGTAAACAGGTCCTGGCAGGGACTATAAGACGGAATACGAA
Source organism: Coprinellus aureogranulatus (assembly GCA_027627275.1). Taxonomy (NCBI): domain Eukaryota; kingdom Fungi; phylum Basidiomycota; class Agaricomycetes; order Agaricales; family Psathyrellaceae; genus Coprinellus; species Coprinellus aureogranulatus. The sequence continues at coordinate 8,650 of JANDKE010000856.1, read as the reverse complement.
CAAGATTCGTTGGGGGAGATTGTGGCAAAGTACCGACACTCTTACTATTGACGTCCTTGATTGGCAATCCGTGAGCAGTTATTGTCCCAGCAACTCCCTCTTGAGAGGAAGTGGTCAGTCCCAGCCGTTCCATCAGCGTTCCAGACGATGTATGCGTTTTTTCAGGGTCAACCCTATTCCGCATGATCCGTGGTTTCAATGGTGTGCCCGGTGAAGTGATTGCGGAAGGTTTCTGTTCCAATTGCCTATAAGTGTCTTCCTCGTTCATGCTGGATGCTTCACTGTCATATTCTATTGTATCTCGATCCCATGATGCCTGTCTTGCATATGTTCGATGTCCCTTCCCGAAGTGGATCGACTGGCGGACTCGAGCTTTCTCCTCGTCCTTGAGGTCAGGTCGTGTCCACGTAAGGTTCCCGTAGAGCGGCTTGCGGTGCCCTATTCTTGCTGCCAAGTCCGTCATTACAGTGTCATGCAAGCTCAAGGGTGCCGGGGATGTGTTGGGGACTTGTAACGAGGTTCAGATTATGTGGGGAACATGGATGTTAGGAGGAAAGAAGTGATGGGCCTGGTGAGCACTGCATCCACCCTGGGCGTCTTAGCCGAGCGGGAAAATCCCACAGCGGTGATGGCGCTTTTCTACGCGGCAGGTCTTCATGCTTGTTCGCCCTCCACAATGCCGTCTTCCTTGCTGGCAGTAAAACATATTTTGAGTTCGCTATTCCCCGAAATGTCCTTTTGGCGCCTATCCTTCAAGGTTGCCAAGGACCTGTGGACCCACACTCGTCAAAATCACGAGGAGCCGGTCTTCTAGAAGAAGCCGAACCGATTCAATTAGCTGCCCTAGGAAGTTGAATGGGCAGCGTTACGTTGTCTTCGTTGGTTGTATCTCACCATCATGTCTCTGAACCCGGACTACCAGGCTCTGAACGAGAAGTTCCAAGATATTGTCTTGAGCGTCGAAGGTGCCGTCCTCACGGCCACTCTCAACCGGCCCAAGCAGTATGTCGTTGAATGCTCGTCCGTTCATGCTCTCGCTCAAGATATAAGATATAACACGTTCACTGAGGGGGTGCAGGAAGAGCTCATGCAGGTGTTTCAGCTTGCCGACAAGGACGACAGGATTCGCGCAGTAATCGTGACCGCGGACCACGCCTCGCCAGCCTATTGCTCTGGCGTGCGTGCCCCCCAACACCGTGTGAAGCGCCCTTCTGAACTCATATTTTCCAGGCCGATATCTCCAAAGGCTGGGATAGATTGTGGGATCCGGAAGCAGAGAAGGAGGGAGAACATGGTGTGCTTGACCCCCATTGATACCAATGGGTTGCTTATGTGCTTGCAGCTCACCGCGACGGAGGTGGACAACTGACACTGGCCATCCTCAACTGCCGCAAGCTAACCATTGCGGCCGTTAACGGACACGCCGCTGGGGTCGGAATGACTGCTATGCAGCTCCCATTCGACTTCCGTTTTGTCTGGGAAGGCGCGAAGTTATCCTTCCCATTCGTTCGTCGGGGTATCGTACCAGAAGGCAAGTGCCTCAGGATCCTTCGTGATCTTGTATCTAAAATGCTCGGCTAAAGCTGTTTCGAGCTACCTCCTACCCAAGCTCATCGGCCTGTCCAGGGCAAATTCTCTCCTGCTGACAGGCGAGACTATGAATCCCACTTCTCCACTCATTGCATCTCTATACCACCGCATCCTCCCCACACGCGAGGAAGTCTATCCAGCTGCCAAGGCCTTTGCCCAAGAACTTGCGGAGAATACGGCCCAGGTCTCTGTGGCGTACACTAAAGGACTGTTGCACCACCCTGGCGATAGCCCCGAGGAGAATCACCTTTTGGATTCGCGCGCCATGAAGCTCCTGGCTGGATCTCATGATGGTGCTGAGGGCGTCAAGGCATTTATGGAAAAGAGAAAGCCGAAGCTGACCGATACATTGTCGAAGAACTCTTCGCCGTGGTATCCCTGGGTACGTACTCGTACCCGATGTGTCCGAGTAGTTGTGTCTGACCGATCCTACTAGTGGAAGCGCGTCGATGTGAAGCACCACCGTACCAAGCTTTGAACAAACAACGGCGAGTTTCCACACAGCGGAAACTTCAGTGACCTCACAAGTGACTGACTGCCTTGCGGTGGTGTGTTGACAATAATGAGTGCGAATAAGTTACAGCATGGGGCAAGGTCTACAATACTATGTCCGCTCGAAAATCACCAATGATTTCCCGCTCCTCGTCCACAATGAGTGTTCGCTTGTCAGGGTAAAGCGCACTAATCGCCTCTCTCTCTACCCACCTCTGGTCCGCGTCATCGCCTACAGGGTGCAGAGTGTAATGAATGGAAAGGGCGGAAAGGACGCCTCCGTACGCGTGCGAGATGCCTGTGTCGATGATGATGATCTTCCCATTGCAGCGGGACACGATGTTCTGGGGTAAGGCGTCAGCAAGAAGAAGCTCTGGGATTTAGATGAAATAGAATTGACCTTGAAATCGGGAGTATGACCCATAATCATTCTACGCGTTCCCGTTTTCGCCAAGACGGCATCGGCTTTCTTGCAAGCCGTGTCTTCGTCATCCTGAGCCCATCCCCGGTACCATAGCGGCCCATCCGAGCCGTACAGTTCATCCTCTTCCTTCGTTGTGCTGGGGGGGAGCCCAGGGTAAGGATTTGGAGGATGTGGCGGAGGCTGCTCTCTCCGCTGCAGCTTCGCCATCAAAGACGAGGACAATTCGTTGATCTTCGTGGGGAAGGGGGATAGATTCGAGTAGGTGGGCGAGAGACCTCCATGTACGAACGAGAGAGCCGCATGAGACAATGGATTCTTGCTCTCTGGGTGGCGATGGTTATTGAACATCCAGACGTCAAACTCTGTGTCAACGCCGAACTCGTCGGTCTCTTTCTCATAATGAAGATATGTGAATCGTGATGGGTATGGGGTATTTGGAGGTCCGAGGGAAGGGTGGAGAGGGAGACGAGAGGCGGTGCTGTAGTTAGCTGCCCATGAACGGCCGATTGAACCGGAGGAGAGAACGCGTTGGCGAGCAGCTACGCTGCCGAATGTCTTGATTTCTGAGGGATAGACGTATCTGAGGAGCTCTTTCATGTCTGTCCCCCTAGATGATGCAAACGTGGACTCACCTCCAGTCACCAATCATGTTCATCCATTCGTGGTTGCCCAAATGTGAAAGCACGGTATCCCCTGCGGCGATAGCTTGTGACCGAAGTTTGTCCATCCACTTGAACAGAGCGATAGTATCATCTCCTCTAGAGAGTCGTTGAGCTGGATGATGTATCAGATATGAGAGCCGCATACCGGTCAATTATATCGCCTGTTTGGACGAAGAAATCGACATTCCCAGACCAGTTGTCGTAGTCGTCGATGACATCGGAGAACCGCAGTACTCGACGTGCGTTGGGTAAGTCCCCATGTAGGTCGCCTACTGCGACGATATGTCGGGTGAAAGGCGTCCTGGAGCCTTCGTAACTTTGAATGAGCTGGTGCAAAGTGGGCTTCTCGTTGGCGGTCGAGGAAGGCCCTTTGGCCACGTTCGGGTTAACAAGGTGGTGTAGTTGGCCACCGAGCGGAACGGTATTCTTAACCACTTGGGAAGCCCAGTTCAACAAATCGGATTTGGGGATTATGAGCTGGAGGCGTAGCGAATGAATGCAATAGGTGAAGCCAACGGCGCCCACAAGGGCGAAAAGTAGGAGGGTACGGCCTGCGCCCATTGCTCACTCCACCCGCTGCCCTGCCAACATATATGTGTCAGAGTCAACCAGAGTCAGATAATGCGCCGGCTATACATACCCTCAAGAAGCACTGTCCAGGCAAGTGGGAGGAAGCAAGGATGGTCAAACCGATGTATTGGGCAGGTTCGAATTCCAACTCCGACAGGGGCATTGCCTTTCGTAGAACTACTGTTGATGGTTGCTTGGACCGCCATCCTGACCGCATCTGAGGCACTGCGTAGGCACTGCAGGCAGCAACGTAGTCTCAAGCTTGCTCTTGATGGCCAAGCTAGGGAGCATCGGGATTAACTGCCCTCTTCTGAGTCAGTATTCTACGGAGTCTGAGGTACACTGCGAACTTGGTAAGTCCATGTAGACTGACCTATCGACTGATCAATTGAAGTTGCCAGCAGTTGGGCGCCCAGATACTGGGCCCTGCCTCCCGTATGTATGACAGCTGTTGGGACGATTTACTGCAACTTCGAGTGGGATACGGGATAATTCCTGCTCCCGAAAGAATTCCTGTGGACTGGTAGGTGCCCGGCAACGTCTATGGAGCACATCTCGAAATAGGAGCACTGGCCCAATGGTCTAGTAGTATGATACTCGCTTCGGGTGTAACAGCCCGCTCTGCTAAAGAGCGAAGATGTGAGTGGTCCCGGGTTCAATTCCCGGTTGGGCCCTTGGTTTTTGCTCCCCTGGTGTACCGAGCAGGAAAACGGCATTCCAGAGCAGAAGGTGATGATCTAGGACTTGGACCTATGCGCAATCGTGCCCATCATCACATCGACCGGCGCTCTGTGGCCGGTCCTTTGGTACTCTTTTTGCTGCGCCGCGTCAATGTCCACGAGTTATCCCACACTAACTTGCTTTCTTTCAAGGCCCTCAGATTGCACCCATGCATATTCCGATGTGCTTCCGCAAGATAGGCGCCCGTCCCTTTTAACCCCTGATCGGACCCCCGGAGCGGTCCTTTACTCATTGGGGCAACATTGATACTCTTTTCAGGACGATCGGTGTCATACTGGTTCTAGATGCAGCTCCATGCCGAGGGCATCCTAGTCATAATCAAGGTCGTGTGGTCATTAGCAAGAGTATACGTAGAGTAATTCACGAGGGTATATGACAAAAGAGTGGACGAGATGACCGCCAATCGCACGGTGATCTCTGGAGCGTACGAGCAGTGTGATCATCAAAGTACAGCAAGTCCCTGGGGTTGGTCTCATTCAGAAGGTCCGGTTAGTGCCCTTCCGCCTCCCAATTGGGCTGCGAATATCAGTGTTTCGGTGTTAAGATCCAGCGAGGCACAGTCCGAGAACCGCTGCTAGTACCGCGATACCAAGATCCATCGATATCGCGGAGGAAGCATTCGAAGGGGAAGCCGCCGCGTTCACCGGACTGGTCACGGCCGCGGTTGGTGCAAACGTCTCGCTAGCCCCCGTAGTGGCTTCCGGGACTGAGGTGCTGGTGGTGGTGGGCACCGGATCAGGATCTTCCGTTATACCAAGGGTTTTACAAAGCTCTTCGTGGTCTATGAGTAGTTAGGTTTGGCACAATACTCTCGTCCGATGGGCGGTTCGGCACATACCGTTGAATATCTCGTATTCCGGCTCCTGCAGCCCAACTCGTGCTATACACTCCCCACAGTCTGCTACCTGAGCGATAATTATGGACGAGCATACGCATACGACGTTGTAGTCCCCACAAGCCTAGTGCAACAATTTTTGAATAAGAACTTGTCACGATAGTGCAGGCAAACAGGGAAACCGCCGCACCTGCATACTGTTTGCTGTCTCCGTACAAACAGGAATACACGCGTCAGCGTTTCTACCCTCTTGCGCCCAGCAAAAGCTAAAGACCGCCGTGATCCCAAGAATCAAGAGCGGCGAAGTGGGGAGCTTGGCCATGGCGACCCGAGCAAGAGTTGCGCGGGACGAGAACGAAGGCGGGAGCTGAGGAAAGGAAGGGAAAGGGTCAGCGATGGAATGTAGCACCCGATACCGAACTCAGAGTCCCTTATAGCGCCTCAGATAGATGGAATGCAAACTGTTGATATATCGCCCCAGCAACCGGGTAGACCACACCAGCGTTGAGCTTGGCTTGTCGCCCATCCGGGCAACCGAAAGGTGCGCTTCGTAATGAAACGCGTTTTTCATTGGCAGATGCCTGTAGTACCTCTTGTAAGGCTCGCTAGCGTCGCAGAGGGTGCATTGGGTGCCTCTATTATTGTCGATGATGCTCGAGGAATCGAGTTGCAGGTTTGTCGTAAGTTCCAAAAGCGGTTGCGCCAAGCGCTCACGGCATGATGGGCGCCTACTGTCCGAAGCGGGTGCAGAAGGAGCCGACAGTTGCTTCATGATCAAACTAGGAACCCTTGAGCTTGGCTTCAAGTCGACTGTCCTCAGAAAAGATTAGCGTTTCTGGAAAGCTGATCCGTAAGTAGGTCATGTATTCAGTGCATCGAATCTAATGAAAGGCTAAGTGCGGCTGTACAAGTGCGCGAGAATATGGTCAGACGTTACGCATTATCACCAGGCGTTCAATGTAAACAATTATAGGGCGGTTATCCTTCGTTGAGCAGTTATAGGATCGTAGGAGTGGTATGGGGGACTTGCGACGTTTCAGAAACGGGAAGGAGGGGATACATCAGAGCGACACCCCGAAAGACGAAAGGAACAGAGGAAGAGAGACAAGCAGGAGTTGCCCGCCAACGGGCCATGCGCCCAGTCTTGACATGAGAAGAGAAGTGGCAGATGAGCTGGATGGCGAGGTGGCAGATGAAGGGGGTGAAGAACCCGGGGAATCCGACACCTCATGACCTTCGCACAGGCGTTCTGCATCTATGGCAAGTCGAGGAAGTCGGTGAATCAGCATACTTCCCATGGGTGGGGCGAGCCATATGAATATGTCACTCACTCAGCAACGCCTGGAAACCCTCAACAGCGGATATATCGACTCCTGCGTCGATGGCACATGACAAGCATTCCTCAGCATCTGAGATTAGATTGGCAGAGCATATGCATCCCTCGTCGCCACTGTTGCATGCCTGTACCCACATACTGTCAAATCGGGATTCCTACACTCATCGATAGAACGGGTTGCACTTACTTGAACGGAATTCAGAACGCCACAGGATGAGGTGCAGCGCGAAGGGAGCTCTGCCAGAACAACCGAACAGAAGAAGATGGACACCAGAGAAGCAAAGAGAAGGAAGAGTGTAGGCTTGGCCATTCCGTATCGGCGTGCGGTTTCTGGGCAGTGTAAGAGTGGAGTAGAGAGGCGTGCGCCTGATTCCAGGTATGACAATGTTGGAGGGGTGGTTGGGTTAGAGTTACCTTGGCACCAATGTTCATATAGTGCATTGGACGCCTTGTTCTCCAAGTAGCATTGAAACGCTCTGTGTGCTACAGCGTTGTTTTTCGCTTGGTTGCGCCCCTAGCACACACACACCGACGGCGACCCTGAATGACAGGGGGAATGTTTAACGCGGCTTTCTAAGTGTCACCTTTCGGGCAACGTTCCACTGGCCTTGTACTTGTATCACCTCGTTACCCATGACAATATTATTCGCCGGGCTCTGGCGTGCATGTAAGCTTAAGTACAAGCTCTGTCTCCAAGAGGACCGAGGCCAAGAGCAGCTTTGAAGAGCGCAGGAATGAAGTGGTTTGCGCTGAGGGAACAAATCCTCGAGGCATGTTGACAAGTGTGACCAATTTGGAAGGATACACACCGTGAAACCCCGCATTCTCCAAGGGCTTCGGCTGCAGATAAGCGCGACCAAATCTGGAGGGAAGTCCGCGCAGAAGGAGAGCAAATCTGGGGCCCCACATATCCCAATGGGCACATTCCTATAGGCTTCTGCAACAGGGTGGGCCCTGGGGTTGTATCTCCAGAAAGCCCAAGAGATACCCATGAAGTTCGGACGACGGCCCCTCTCCAACTTCGCCCAGAATATGTCGGTCGACAGAAACCCGAGCCGACGAACGCGAATCGGAAGAGTGGCGCCATCGATGAAGAGTTTCCAACCAAGGGAGTTAGAGAAGGTGCACGGGTATGGAGGCTACGCCATGACCGACTTCTTTTCCCTGCAATTTCCATCAGGCCCTGTCGAGGAACCTCGGTCCATGGGAGAGTAAAGGTGATGCTGAATATAGTGCAAGCAAGTGCAAGTCACTGGTTGGGCAGTCTCGCAGATTTGTCCGTATTCCATTATGCCCTGTCAGAAGCTTGGTCGCCTTTCTGGAAGATATATTCGAGTTTACAATTATCTTCGTGATGAAAGGTTCGTGCCTGGTCGCCGCAGTGATGCAGCTAGTTGTTAGACCATGCGTACCCTGCTGCGTCTTGTCGCGCCGAGCATCTATATCTCCATGCTATGCAAAACGGCCGGATTGTATCCTCCCGGTGGTCACGATTCAGCCGATGTAGGGTACCTCCATGTCAAAGACACCCGGGGGACAGCCAATACGACCTGAGCTCTGGTGCCAGGCAGGGTTGAACTTGGGTTGGACCATAATGAACGGCGATCGCCTCCAGAAAACCACCGAAGCAAATGTAGCGTGGACGAAGCCCGACGAAGTCACAAGTGCGCGAAGGCGGAGGGGCTGGAGGCAGTATACAATATACGCCATACGGCGGCATGACGTCAATCCGCTGAACGATAAGACAGTGCGAGGAAGGGAGGAGATGACAGCCGAAAGCAGATGAGCACTAGAAGATAACACTTGACTGTTTGCTAAGCCAGCCTTGTTCTACCAGAGTGTTTGACAGATTGCAACCCAATCTGTAGGCGCTGGGAAGAGAGTTCCCATAGGAAGCCAGCCAGGACATCCAAATCGAGAAAAAGCCAACGTTAATGCTTGACAACAGACGAAAGAGGGTGCATCCAAGCGATCACTGTGAGACGATTGAGATTTTTGGA
>JANDKE010000855.1:0-19227 GCA_027627275.1 Coprinellus aureogranulatus | reverse complement strand
TCTTATGCCAACCACGCTCGTGGTTCGCGGGGGCGAATCACTTTGCCGTTGGGAAGCTAGATATCACCGATTCGTCCAGGACGATCCAGGGAAACGAGTATGTGGATGCGTCACAGCATACCACTGTGAATGTGTTCAATGGAGGAGAGTCGAAAGGTGCGTGGCCAAGTCTTCGTGTCAGGAAGTATTTAAACCAGGTTCATCAGGCTGGGAGACGCTCCTTCAGAACACAGCGCCCAGCGCTCTTCTCGATTCCCAGAGCTATGACGGTCCCCGATGCGATCCTGACACTCGAGTAGACGTCCTGGCCGATATCGACGCCTGGATTCAAAATACCGCCTCTCCGCAAAAGATCCTCTGCATCACAGGTCCCGTAGGCTGCGGCAAGTCCGCCTTGCAACGAACCACAGCGGAGAAATACAACGCCAAAGGCGCACTCGCGTCGGCGTTTTTCTTCTCCTCCAGCGACCTAACCCGAGACGATACGGTCCATTTCGTGCCTACTATCGCGTACCAGCTGGCAGGGATAGACCCAGGGATAAAGTCAACGATTATCCAATGCATCGATACTGATCCGTTGGTGTTCAAGAAATCGCTGCGCTCGCAGATGGAGGCGATGGTTATCAGTCCTCTCCGACAGGCACACTTGAAGGCAAGACTCTCCGGAACAGACACCATCCCTCTTCCAACCGTTGTAATCGTCGACGGACTCGATGAGTGCAAGGGCGAATCCATGCAAACAGAGCTTCTCAAGACGCTCGAACCCCTCGTCCGCTCGCTCGCTACCGTCGGCCTACACCTGCGCATCATCGTCACAAGTAGGCCAGAATGGACTATCTGGAGTGCGGTGGAGAAGAGCAATCTTGTCCGCCACGTGAAGTTGGCCGACGAATACGACGCGACCGAAGATATCAGGGGGTATGTCGAGCGCCAACTGGGAGAAATCGCTAGCATGAGTCGCGATCCTCGAGTCCGGGCGAAAGGCGGGTGGCCGGCAGCGGAAGATGTCGAAGCCCTGGTGCAGAACGCCTCAGGGCAATTCATCTATGTCGTCGTCGCCTTAAGCTACATCGCCGAACGACATTCATCCCCAGTCGACAGACTGCAGTCTGTCCTGGCATGGTCTCCTCCGGATCCTGCGGCGAAGCATCAAGCACACCCTCTTTCCCCTCTCGACGCTCTGTATGCCGGTATCCTGCGGAACGCACAGGAGGCGTACGAGGCATTTGAACATGCAACAGGGGTTGACGATATCGTAATGCTCATCCGATTGCACCAGTTCAACAAGGAGGCAAGGTTCGCCAGCCTGTTAGATGAAGATCGGGTGTCACTCGACCTTGCGGGATTCGAAGCATTCCTCGGGATGCAAGATGGCGAGACGTATGGCCTAATCTCGGACATGCGTTCATTGCTCACTATCAGGGAGGCCGGCATAACCCTCCCAACGCTGGAGCCGACCCAAGAGTCTGCGCAAGGAGCCCCAGAAGATTATGAGCGCATTCACTTCTACCACATCTCCCTGCTTGACTTCCTCGACGACCCCACGAGAGCTGGGGAGATGTACGTATCCAACGCAGATGTTGCTACCCACTTTGTGGTATGCGCCTTACAGCAAATCACAGCTGCGTTTCAATCCGGTTCGTCCAACTCCCGCTTGGTGTCCTACGCGTCGAGTGTCTGACTTCTCACTCAGATATCGATGCATTGCTCAAAGACCACCTGGACCCTGAGAGCCCCATAGACCACTCCTCGAGACTCCGCGTACTCGAATTCTCATTACACGTACTGGCCTCAGCACTCCCAGAAGTCATGCACCTCACGCAAACATTTATCGACACGCTGTACCGCTTCACGGAATCTGGGGGATGGGAGAAGCTGGACAAATACATCGGTGTTATGTGCGTAGGCGATAAATTTAATGCAGCGTTCTCGAATGTGTTGGAGCTGTACGCTGCGGGCCGCGTAGAGCGAGAGGCTTTGGAAGTACGTATTACATCGGGTTCAGTATCTCCTGCTGTAGATGGGCTGACGTTCTTGGTAGGGGTGCAATGTGCATCAGCCTGAGCCTCTGGCCGAGCTGATGGATATCGTTGCTGACCATCGGCTCTCGTGGAGGTAAAAATCTTCCAAGGTGTAGGGATGACGGGAGATATGCATACCGCTTGCTAGATCGCGAGGCGCCAGCTGTTCAGAACGACAAGAGCCTGATTAAACGATCCATAGTAGCGAATCACAAGCAACTTTCCCATCTTGTTCTTGCCCCGTGTCGTCTCTTTTAGACAGACGACTTCCTTAGACGTCGAAGGGGATAATTCGATGGCGGCTGGCCACAAGTTTGAAATCCCACTGATCAGAGGAGGGTGACACGTCTCGTCTCGGTTCGCCGCCTTGAACAAGTATAAAGAGATGCTTCCTTCTCTCCCTTTCTCCATCACCCCTTCCTTTATTCCCATTCCCTCACATCCTTCGTACGCGAAGGGCAGTCCGGCGAGCCTGCCACAGTCATGTAACTAAGCGCTTGTGGTAGAGGTTTCACTATCGCTAGCAGAGGAGCTTAGTTATATGGCCTTGTGGTGCTATCGCCAAACTCGCCCGATGTCACAGTCAAGTCGTGGTATTACCGTCTCAACTCGCAATCTAGATCCCGTCTAGCGCCCAACGTCCAACGCCCTTAGTTATGCCACAATGCGGGTCTGCACGCTGGTCAGGAGGTGGCTGACACCCTTGCGATCTATGTTTTCAACTGTTCTCCGGCGTGCTGAGAGTGTTTAGGAGCACAAGGAGTAAAACAAACATCCGCAAACGTGTTTATTCAAGCCCAAAGACTTTCTCCGGGACAGTTTCACTAAGCGTTCGCTGCGAATGGCGGTAGAGTCGAGAGACGAGCCACGGGCGCTTATCGCCATCATGAGCCTGGAATGACCTCATCGCCACCACGGCATTTACCGAGCCCCTATTCCATGGGGAAAGGGGAGCGTGAGCATCGTCAGCTGCCTCATGTTGGCCGATTCCAAACTTGTTCTGTTGACTTCAACCCCCGAGGCGCCCAAAGGTCTCTCAGCCCATCCTCTATATGATATGAGCTCAGGGTCTCTTGGCGCTCACAATACCCTCGATCTGAAACAGCCTCTCGTTTCGGGTGTTCATTCCAGCGAGATATAAGAGGGAGGGAGATGGACGAGTATGGGTACCAATCCTACGACCTCGGTGTGTGCCTTTCATGCGGCGTATCTTACTATCATATCTGAGTCTTGGTCTTCTTCTCACTCCTTTCCGACACCATCTAGAAATCAAATGGGTGGGATCGTGCATCTTCGTCGTCTCCATCATGTACACCTTCCTCATCTCGAGGTTGACGGTGACGCCGCCCATCCAAATGGCCCTCCCGATCTCAGGCGCGCCCGCAGAATACGGTCAATACACGCGGAACTGGAGGAGAGGAGGCGCAGGATTGCTAGGAAACCTTTTCCATTGATGCAGCTGCGCCCGAGCTGTGTCTCCTTATCTTGCAGCATGCTGCAGAATCGCCAGGAACAGTCGCCAGCCTGTTTCTGGTGTCCAGGAGGATCCAAGGGATGGCGTACGAGGCCTGCCTACCGAAGGTGCCGATCAAGCTCGTTCAGGCTCACCAGGTCGAATCTTTCGACAGAATGCTCTTGAATAAACCACAGCTTACGCCATACATCCACCACCTTTGGGTAACGCCCCTGCACGAAGAGTACTATCCTGCCGCGATACGTATTCTCAGGAAGTGCAGGCACATCACGTCACTGGCGTGCACTGGGAGGGTGTTGGAGGAAGCCGTGACATCTCCCCACGTGGGGTATCGTCTACGGCATAAACGGTGTCGCAAACTGACGCTGTTGTACACCTCGAAGGATGGCTGGCAAACACTCTTTCTGGACTCTTTCCTCCGCTCTGCAGTTCCTTCAGCAGATAACACACCTGCGCCTCGTTGGAGACATAATCCCCAACCACATCTCCCTTCCCCATCTCTCAGTACTGTCCTACCAGCTCAACCGCAACAGCCTGAACTTGGTCCATGGGGAGCGGATGCTTCAGGACAAGGTTAACCTACCTTCACTGCATTCTGTTGTCCTAGTCGGAGAACGGAGAGCGCATCCTGGTAGAGGAGTGCGGATCACGAAGCTAAAGGATAGCAGGGTGTTCGTGTTCGAGGTACCCGAAGCCAAGACGGAGCTGGAAATGTGGTGCGAGAATACCTTGGGCAGGGGTTTCTGGCAGTGCGTCTAGACTCTCTTATTTATTCCTATCCTGTTGTATAGTAGCTGTAGTTGTATTGGATGTTTTACTCGTTATCTCTTGCGATAAGCCGGCGGAAACCGGAATCAGCAGGCGCGCCGTAGGCCGAGCGGCGTCAGATGATAAATAACATCAGTAAGCTCCAAAGCCCTCGACGCGCCTCTCAACGTTCCCAACGACGCCCAGCGACACCCTCCGCGATTGTACCTCGACCTCGACGCCCCGCACGTCAAACCCCTCGCAGCTGCGGGGCAGGGATATGGGAGGAGACAGGAAGTCGAAATGGACAGCAAACAGCATGATCGGTGCGTNAATATTTCATCCACCCGGAGAAGGAACCCGTCCTAATCTCNGGGACTTGNAGCTGGGGCTGGCGGTGGNCTGGTAGCTAGCGTNGCGACGTGCCCTTTGGATGTGGTCAAGACCAAGTTNCAGGCGCAGCGGGCNGTACAGGGACAGGCAGGGTATCTGGGGACAGTCGGTGCGTTGCGCTCTTCAAGCTCGTACGACANTGCAGCGCCGGCTGATCCTTGAGTTCTCTTGGCTGTCCTTACAGGCACTGTGAAGAANATNCTGCGGGAGAGCGGATTGAGNGGACTATATCGCGGACTTGGGCCGACAATTCTGGGTTATCTACCCACCTGGGCTATCTACTTTGCCGTCTATGACGGCATCAAGTCGTATTTTGGGGAACCACCGATAGGGAGTCACCATAGAGTATACCCAGCNCCGCAGGTTAAGGGGTACCAGCCTGTTATGCGGGAGCACCCNTGGTCNNTGCACTTGTTGTCCGCGATGACTGCGGGGGCNACGAGTACGATATGCACCAACCCTCTTTGGGTTATCAAAACGAGGTTTATGGTGNGTGTNCNTGGNTCTCNGNATNNCGTGTTNCTTATGGGCTGNAGACGCAANTGCCAGGGGANGTTCCCTATCGGCATACGTTGGACGCTGCTTTGACCATCTATCGGTCCGAAGGCTTGAGNGCCTTTTACCGCGGTCTGCTNCCCAGCCTNCTCGGGATNCTNCATGTAGCAGTCCAATTTCCTCTCTACGAGAAACTGAAGATCATAGCTCGTGCGTTGTNNACNTTCCNAGNTNTNTCNTTTCCTAACNNGNTNTCNAGANGGAGAATCGGAAAAGCCTCTATCCAGCGAAGCCATCCTCATGTGCTCTGCTATCTCCAAGATGACAGCATCTATTGCCACATACCCTCACGAAGTTATACGAACTCGACTACAAACACANCGCCGACCGCTCGTAGACGACGACGGCGCAGTAAGGCACCCACCAAAGAAGGGTGTTATNTACGTTACGCGCAAGATGATTGCGAAAGAGGGGTGGAGGGCTNTGTATAANGGNCTTTCAGTCAACTTGATTCGGACTGTNCCGAATAGTGCTGTGACTATGTTGACGTGCGTGGTGTGCTTTCATCTGCGCTGTGGTTGTAATTGGCTGATTGGTGTGNAGNTATGANNTNTTGATGAGGCATCTGACGGCTCGGAGGCCTGTGGCTTCATAGCGGTCCACTGGCCCAGCCCTCGGTCTCGCTCAGATAATACCTTCGACCTCCTCCGACCACGCTCTGTCGTGCTGCCCGCCCACTTCCTTCGCTGTATTTGTATTCCAAGCTAGAACGTCATGGTGGCGGGCGAGCCCGGACCTATAGATGAGATGGCGCCTGCTGGACGTATGCTGATCCAATGGCAAGCCAGCGTGTACGCTGGGCCCTAGCTCACATCAGTCGCTGTCGGTCGACCCACTTCGCCTGGCGCAATTCCGCCCATGCGGCCGCCCGCCGTACAGACAGATGTCTTGGCTTAGGAACCGTAGCCAACTGGTGATTACCCGCCAACATGCTTCCACCAAGGCGGCCTACAGCACCGTCGCTCTCTACAAATCGTTTGACTCCGCTCGGACAACATAGCTACTCTNCCGCTTTCGCCTACTACCGCATCGANTCCNTCACGACTTTGCATCNACTCCCCANCCGNTTCGANTACCTGCTCCCTNCTGACCATTTATCTTATTTGTTATCGTAGCATACACATCATCATTGTATCATTCATTCATATCTGACATTTAACTGTTTACAGCATNCNTGTTCTCACTGGCCGAGGTGAGGCTTACNNTGTGTCGGCGTTGGGCGCTTATTCTGTGGTATCCAGGAGTCACGGGACGCCCGTGAACACAGCATCGATTGCCTCGAGGCCCGNTGACAAGCCNCCTGGNCTTTCACTCTTACCCTCACGNAGCNGTTAGGTCTCCAGCCCTCCAAGATGTTTCCAAAAGGGAAGAAGATCTCATTNAAATCGATCTTTGGACTCGGGGCGAAATCTAAGCAAAAAGCGGAGGATGTNCTCCCTGACCACGTTGAAAACGAGCCGGACACGCCACCGACCCAGCCCTTTTTCGTCGAAGGCGCCTCATCCTCTATCCTCGCNCANGCCAGCAATTTCCATCTTNNAACCCTCAATNNCTATCAGAANATTCAAACGGGATCCAGTACGCCCTCGTCATTGACAGGGTTNNCTGAAGGTNATNATNANTCTNNCATTGNTGAAGANNAANCANNNCCTTGACNTCTTGCGCAGGTTGGAAGTTGNTGCTCGAACACACAGCATCTAANGCNCTNTACGACTCGAGCGCTCGCTTNGACCCGCCNAAATGCGACCCNGAGACCCGCGTTGGNGTTATCGANGAGATCATGGGNTGGATCGAAGATCGCGAGNGNCCGACTCAATTACTNTGCTTGACCGGAGCAGCNGGNGCNGGCAANTCGGCNNTGCAGCAGACCGTNGCGGAGNANTGNGCCNGCAAGAACATNCTNGCGTCNAGNTTCTTCATNTCAGTNGGCGACCACACTCGCAANGATCTCTCCACCCTCGTTCCAACNATGGCTTACCAGATNGCTGNNNACAACCNCGATNTCCGANACGCTGTNGGNGNAGNNGTGGAACGNGACCCACTAATCTTTGGNAAGTCNCTTNGGACCCAGATCGACTCTCTTATCGTGAAACCCCTTGCCCGTCTTGTTGGAAATCGAGGANTGCNCAATCGGGTCCCATANGCTNTNCTTATCAATTGANGGCCTNGATGAATGCACCGACNCACAACGNCAGACAGAATTACTCCTCGCCGTNANGGAGACCATTCTTTNGACTCATCCCANCGTCCCATTCCGCGTGTTNCTCGCGAGCAGACCCGAGTACGCCATCCGCTCCGCTATTCANCCTGGCGGCTATCTTCANTCCTTCACCTATCACATACAACTGAGCGACGACTACGACGCCACGGATGATATCCGTCGTATGCTACGCAGGAGGCTGAAGGACATCGGTCAGAGAAGTCAAGATCCACGAGCGCAGTCCGCATTCTGNCCCGCTGAGAAGGATGTGGAGCAACTGGTCTCATCAGCTTCAGGCCAGTTTGTCTACGCTGCGACAGTACTCAAGTACGTTGCCGAACCTCGANCTTCACCATCCGAACGCTTGCGGACGGTTCTCACATGGAGTCCTGACCAGAATCAAAGAGCCAAGCCATTTGCTGCACTTGACNACTTGTACTCAGGAATCGTCACGCGAGCCAAGGGAGCATATGAAGCCGTGGATACGAATGAACATGAATTCATGCTCTTGGTCAGGGTTTATCAGAGAGAACAGGAAAAGNGTCGTTCAGATGGTACTAGTATGCAATTCCTCTCCTATCGAATGTTGGCGGCGGCCCTGTCTTTGCCAGAAGATTCTTTCCGATACTTGTTCTCGGATTTACGCTCCCTCATTCGAACTCACACCGGCGACGACCCGATCACTGTCCATGGATTCAGCTACTATCNTCGGTCGTTTTGTGAATGGATGGAACACAAAAATCGCGCCAAAGAACTCTTTGTTTCCAGGGACGCGGTTGACCAATTCATGGTGACAAGAGTTCTGCAACACATTGACAGCGAACCCCAAGACAGGAGATCCCCTCAGGCTGATTATTTGACACATCTTCCATGCCTCTTAGACTCCTCCAGCAAGTTGTCATCGCCTGTGTGCAGGCTATTCGTCACTCACATCTTGAAATGGATTTCCTGGCTGCCAGATGAGTACGTAGACAGTTCCGAGAAACGGTTGCAGGATTGGAATATATGCATGTCGGGGGAGGCANATCTTGTGCAGCAGACGCTTGAATGGGTTTCTCAGGAAACGGTGAGCGGTACTGGGTTTCTAGTGCATCTGGGCAGAGTCCTGACTCTCCGTTGCAGTCTTTCTGTCAGAATTTGGATCGCGCGGTCATTGAAAAACTTCGAGGACTATCATCCATGCACCAGAGGAAGGCACAAGAAATTGAAGAATGTGTGTCTTATCGACTTACCTCATTGACAAGGGTGTGGCGACCTAAAAAATTACCAGTTATAAACAGTATCATACCTCCGCTAATAGCGTTCAAACCCGCATTCCTTACACGAATTCACGTAGACGGAGCTGGCGATGAGGGNGGACCCTGAGATTGGCTGGCCACCCAATATTCACTGGAGAAACTGTAAGTTAAAGTNGNTTGCATTAGAGCTGTTNTTATCATCACTGGCACTGTAATGTGGATGAGCAAGCGAGATAAGGTNGACTTCAACTAAGCCATNGCGCTATTCTTCCCTTGACCCCATCTGATCGATTGAGCGTGGTNGTCGTAGTATCACTGAACAAGTAATTGGAACTCTACCAAAGCAAATCCACAATGCATCCGGAACGTATGGAAGGTTGCGTACAATTTGCAAGTAATGGGCATCGAGACGCACGAATACAAACTTGAATTAGAGGACCTTCCTCTTCAACCTCACCCCAGCACTCGGATATACCAACTCTCCCTCCTCCCAATACANGAGGTCGACGCTCGCACCNCGCGAGAATGCCCCAAANTCAATAGTCGCCCAGTATTCCATACACTTGTTNANACCTGGAATCGGGGTTCCTCCTCGGCCAATCGCCAGACGGAATTCATCAAGCCTTCCAGTGCTCCACAACGGGATGGGCTTTNNCAGACCACGGTCCTCTGTTTCGTCGTCGTCGGTGAGGTCGTAGTCGAAAGTCAGCAGGGTATCCANGACGTCGACNCCGTCGACAACGAGTCTNGTCAGGAAGAGTTGGCCATATATGATTCTGACTTCCGCCACATCTGTGAGAGCNCCACCCTCTCTTTCCGCTTCCCANGTCCCNACATAACGCTGGTCAACCTTCTCGGCTAGAGCATCCTCGAAGGCCGGCTGAAGTCTTTTNAGGGCTTCAAGCGCGAGCACGTCNGTNCTTGNATACGTGCCTGTAATCAGCACNATNACAGCATACCCNTACTCAGGGTTCAAGCTGAAAACNGAATGGTATCCTGGCATGCCNCCCAACTTGGAGTAGATTGGAACTCTCCCNGGGAATCTNGGGAAATGTCTNCTCGGAGGNGNCCCNGGTGGTGTCTCCCNCANGTCTGNTCCAGGNTAGNTCCCTNGGNNCGGGGAAGCCAGGNGCGCNNGGAGGGAGNTAGGATATNTCCCANGGTGCGCCGACNGCTTCGGCTCCATGAGCCCANGTATGCATTGGNCGTAACCANTCTCNCACGACAGAGGGAAGNAATTCNTATTCNTCNCTCGGNGCCTTGGGTGAGAGGAACACCTTNGCCATCTTGGCCAGGTCGGANAGCGAGCTNTATTGNCCTCCAGCGGAGTCGTCCGTGTCTCCNAGAGGNTAGTTCTGNAGGAANTATNTGAGTANGGTCTCNNCCNGTANGNGACTTGAGCTTTGCACTCACNGCCCAGTTNGGNTNTTTCTCAGAGACTGCNATATGATCTTTCAACCTCTCNTCATCAGGCACTCGGAAGAAGCTGCTGTTCAAACCGAATGCATCGAAGATGTCTCTCTGAACNAGTTCTTTGTAGGTCTCCGGCTCCCCTTTGGCTTGGATNCCTTTGGCCTTCTTATTGGCAGCGACGAGCGCCAAACCCAGCATNTCGAAGCCAGCATTTGAATAGATAGGGTACGAATAGGGGTGGTGGACAAGGGGGTACTGGTTGATCGCNCCGANGACGTTCTTCCGCGAGGAGTTNCCNGGCCCATCGTCCAGAGGAGACTCGATCTTGGTGGCAGGCCATTTCTTGAGGTTGTTCACAGGGTAATCGCGNCCAAGGCCTGGTGGAGGTNTATCAACNTNTGCNGTNCATATGNTAGTAAANGCTNGCCGAATGAGGCTNACCNGANGTATGGCTNGCCAGCTGGCGTANAGTNATGCGCGAGTGCCTGCTCTTGGAGAGNNCGNNNCNCTTGNCCTCNNTACGTTNGCGTANNTANTCNGGCCACTCTTTNCTGGGAGGNTNGAAGTCNNGGATGTANTTNTCCACGGGGTCGTCGCTTCNAAANNGACNGATTAGNTCNNTAGATCNNNTNNATGAACGAGCGNGATNANNACNTACAGNNCGAGNGCACCTNGCTCNCTCAACAGCAATGCCTCNAACACTGCGAACATCTTNGANACACTNGCAATCCTGTANATGGACTCCCCNTTNACAGGGTANTGCTTNCCCGCAGTATCNTTCGCCTTGAGNATCCCNTANCCTNNNTCNAAGATGTTTCCACTGGGNGTGACNACAGCGATNGCCAAGCTGTCNAGATCNGGCNTNGANGTTCGNNNCNGAAGNTAGCGGTCCAACGNGNNNANGGCATNNTGNANNGGNNGNTCGACTTGANCTGGTTCNACTGGTATNTGGGCGTGGAGGTTGGGAAGNGGGAANGGGCAGGTAGTNGGCGGTCTGTGNGGNGGCCATGGCCATGNNTCCGNTTTCTGATGCCTCNGGACCNCTCTGNGNGNNCNAGTACGANGTCANGACGGCTGTTCGNAGNGTCAGGGAAACGGCGAAGCAGGCGACGATTACGACGGTAAACTTCCTCCAGGTTGCCCATCCAGAAGGGGTTGATCCATGTACCCCCTGAACCTGGAATTCGCGATCTAAGTCGGCAGAGCCCAACGTTGGCAGTTTCTGGTCGCCACCCATGGTTGGCAGTAGTCAGTGCGGACAATCCGTACCGACCTTGGGCGCTTATGGTCGTGCTGGTGGGAGTAAAGAGGGCTGCGCAATGAGATGCGCAGCTCACCCCACACCTCGAAGCCTTTATGAGAGAATTCTAATGGCGCATGATCCTCCGGGGTCAGTATATCTTGCCTGTATACCATCTAGAAGATGGAAGACGAGTTGAAGGGAGCGGCGTTACAATGGGACGCCCACTTCCTGATGTCGGATGCGTAACAAACCACACATCGGGTCTGGCGGAGAATGGGGGTATAGTAACATATAAACCTTGAAGGACCCTTATTAGAAGCAACGGCGGAATCCTTCGTAGTCGAAGGAGAGAATACATGAAGATGATAATCAGACTAGGGCCCACATATTGCCGTAGACCATCATACCTTCTTGTCGTCTTCTGTAGTATTTCAGAGTGTTCCAGGGCACGAGGAATATGTGATATTCGACCTTGAGGGGCTTCAGCAAGGATAGTAGTCTATAGTCTAGATAAGCCCCAGCGCCTGTTTTTCAAATGACTATTCCTTCAATATCTTTTTTGGAGTTCTCGGACTGGAAAATTCGAAGAGGACAGCATGAGGCATGAGGCCCAGAGCAGTATGCTTCCTTCTCATCCTTCCATGAAGGATATCAAGGCATGAGGAAACGCCCTGACAAAAGGTATGTAGAACTTCCAAGTTCAAGTTCCTGGCTGGGAACTTTTGCCCCTATCTTTCCGAGTCAGGGTGATGGGGTCTGAGCCAGACAAACATCAACTCATACCGTACTAGTCCATCTTGCATCTTGGCTCCCACCTTGATCATTCCCATACTGTCTCCTTCGAAGCATAAAGCAGTCTGGCTGAACGGTCAACTGCTCAGCAGCGGATATTTTCTGTCGAATGTCGGGCAACCGGCACAAGTTCTCTTTCAGGCGTATCGTCAGCCTTGCATTCTCGAAGAAACGCGCCCAAAACCTCTCTGTTAATTCCGACTCGGAACAGCATGTCGTGGGCGCCAGTGTCGCCTACTCTTTAGCCGTATCTGGGGAGAAGCAGTCCTCTTCCCAAGAAGGGCAACAAGCGCCCGCAGTGCAATGCGCCCACACCAATAGCCCGGAGGCTCCGACAGCACCGTCATCATATCCATACCTGGCAGATTCTAGTATAAGTCCACCAAGAAACCTACCCCCACCACTTCTGCTTTCGCAGTCCCTATTTGCCGGAGCGACCAACTTTCATCTAGAACAGCTGAACATCGTCAATGCGTTAACCCCAGGATCGAATCAGGATCTTGCTAGTTCTGAAGGTGCGCTCGAGCCGTGCCCGAGTCGGAGAGGTTCCGAGTCGGTACTGACATCTGGCTATACAGGCTGGAAGCTTCTATTACAGAATACAGCACCCAACGCGCTCTACGACTCGAGTGCTCGTTTCGATCCCCCGAAATGCGATCCCGATACCCGAGTCGGCATCCTGGACGAAATCATGGGCTGGATGCGGGATCGTGAAGGTCCAACTCGCATCCTTTGCTTGACGGGCGCAGCAGGTGCTGGAAAATCTGCGTTACAGCAGACCATTGCTGAGCGGTGTGCCCACGAGAAGATACTGGCCTCCACCTTTTTCTTCGCGACCAGTGACTACACGCGAAACAACATATCCAAGCTCGTTCCTACCATGGCATACCAGATGGCGTTGACAAATATCCGCTTCCGTAGGCTACTGGTAGACGCCGTTATAGAAGACCCACTCGTCTTTGAGAGGGCGTTAAGGACTCAGTTTGATTCACTAATCGCGAGACCTTGGATGGAATTTCAAGCAGGGCGCGGAGAAGAAGTGGACTCGTTTCCGTATATTGCCCTCCTCGACGGCTTGGACGAGTGCCTTGATGTGCATCGCCAAGGAGAATTACTAGTAGCAATCAAGGATACTCTCCTTTCGATGCCCGGCCTCCCCTTTCGCATATTCCTCAGTAGTAGGCCCGAGTGGCCCATCCGCAGTGCTCTCGAGCCGGCGGGTCACTTCCACAGCTGTGCCTACCATATCCGCCTAAGTGACGACTACGATGCAACGGAAGACATCCGCCTGATGTTGTGGAGAAGACTCAAGGACGTCGGCAGTCGATGTGGCGATCCACGGGCGCATCCCGACATCTGGCCTACCAAGCAGGACATAAAGCAGCTAGTCAAGGCTGCTTCCGGACAATTTATCTACGCTGCCACGGTGGTCAAATATGTGGGCGAGATCCGGAGTTCGCCTTTTGACAGGTTGCAGACGGTCCTTACGTGGAAGCCAGATCCTGAGCAGAGAGCGAAGCCATTCGCTCAGCTTGACCTTTTATACTCGAACATCGTGTCGAGTGCGAAGGCAGCCTATGATGCGGTCGACACCAACGAACACGATTTCATGTTGCTTCTCGCAGTATTCCACAGGGACTGGCACAACGTCAGCAGAGGTGGGGTAGGTCGTTACTACAGTCTCGAAGGGATACAGCAAGCCC
Organism: Coprinellus aureogranulatus; assembly: GCA_027627275.1. Classification (NCBI taxonomy): domain Eukaryota; kingdom Fungi; phylum Basidiomycota; class Agaricomycetes; order Agaricales; family Psathyrellaceae; genus Coprinellus; species Coprinellus aureogranulatus. The sequence continues at coordinate 5,448 of JANDKE010000855.1, read as the reverse complement.
TCGCCTTGCCGGCCAACACCTTCTCGTGCCTGCTCTCCGATTTACAATCCCTTGTCCGAGCACATCGACCATTCAAGAATCGTGAAGACTGGCACTATCTCGACTTCTATCATCGATCGTTCTCCGAGTGGATGGGGCACGAATCCCGTTCAAAGCGGTTCTTCGTTCCAGACGACGCGGTGGACGAATTCATGGTGACCCGACTTCTGAGAGACAGCAACTCACATCCTTCTGCGGTCGTCTACATGCCAAGCCTTCCTTGTCTCGCAAACGACACCTTATCCCCACCGCTGCAACAGTTGTTCTGTACATACTTGACGACATGGACTCCCTGGCTTGAGCGGTATCGTCGACATCCGGATAAAAGGAGGTTACCAGGTGTCGTGACTGTGCTAGGTGAAACGCTTGGAGTTCTATCAGAGGATGTAGTGAGTCTGTTCACATTTCTACTCGAAGTCTACTATCTCCTAACTTTACATCGCGACTTCCCCTACTGCAGGATGCAGATCCCACATTGGTTGCGCGACTCGAAGAAGAATTATTGGAATTCCGGTCTTCCTCTATCCAGCTGACGAGGAAGATGATTTGTCTGAAGTCCCCTCTGCACCACCGACTCCCAAAGGCGGCAGGCAAACAAATATCATACAAACTGATGAGGCCACATGATGAAGTGGGTGGGTGGGCGCGGTCCACAAGGTACCTCACGACGTCGCCCGAATCTAAAGCAACTGCCGAATGAATGCCACACCTTCGGCGCTTACCAGTGGGCACCCGGTCGACGCTTGCCTTCTCTACGTTGGATTTTGAGTGGTTCGAGGGGACATGCAGTGGGCTATCACAAGGCGGCGGGTAGTCAAACGAAACAGCCACAGTCATGCATTATATCGGGTACCTACAGCTTCGTCCCGCCTACAATGGTTCAACTTAAGAGACACACCAAAGGTACTAGCGGATGCCTTCATTCTGGATCTCTCTCTCCATCCTCAAAATATCAGGAAAGGTTATACGACGTATTGGTATGTGGAAGGTTTGCCGTCTAGGCCCCGTTCTGATCGCTCGGCACAGGCCCTTATGGTTGAGCTACCCCAAAGCATCATCCCCTCTCGTTCTGAAAGAGGTCTACTACTCGAGCAAGGCCAAATCTTCGCCCGAGCACCAGCGTGATTTGAAACACCTGCTCCGCTCTTGTGCTCTCGTGAATTCCGCTTGGCGAAAGCCAGCCCAAACCCTTCTATTTAGATCTGTCGTATGCAACCCCCGCTTTGTCCGGACCTTCCTTGGGGACGAAGACTCCAAGAGCTCTCTTCTGCAACATGTTCGTACCATTGACTTCTCCATACCGGTACACCATGTCCACCCACGCGTCCTCGACGAATTTGGGAAATTCATCAGGCTAGCGCTTGAACGATGCCCATCCATCTATGAGGTTGCCCTGCGTGGCGGTGGTGACAACGCAGTCTCGGATGAACTGTTGTCTGGCATCCGAGAGCGTCTCACTTCACAAACTTCTGCAAGTCCACTACGGTCTTTACGCGTTTACTGGCGTGATCCCCGAACTACGTTCCCGTACCGGGTGCCCTCCTATTTCCCTTCCTTGCGATACCTTTCTATTTTGGTATACGGCGACGAGGAATACAACCGCCTTTGCGGCCCGCGACCACCAATAGACGCGCTAGCTGGCCTATCGCTATTTGAGCTGAGGCTTTCCGGCACCCCGCCATCCGCTGTTGCGATCCTCCGTCACGTTCCAAGTACACTTCGCGTTCTTGAATTGCCCTCATTTCTTGACCACATCGACGTAGTGATGCCGGATTTGCTACCCCACTATAGCACTCTCCGGTCCTTGCGATTGAGGTGCTTCACTCACACAGAGCGACTGCTTGTCGAGTTGTGCCCCAACCTTGAGGAACTCATGGTATTCCCGGGTCGGGAGAGTGAGAATTTACCAGAAGTATTGCAGCCTTCCCTGGAGCATCTCTTGCTCATGCTTTCGTGGAGTTCTCTCTGGGGATATAGCGGACGTCACCGAGCTGGCCTCCTCTCTGGCTTCATGCGATCTATGACAAAGTGCGTCAACGGGAGCAACCTGCAATCCATTCGGCTGTGTGGAACCACTTGGAGGATTCGACCTCAAGACCTCTCTGGTCTGCAGGAAGCATGCAAAGGGAAAGCTGTGGACCTGGCAATTGAGCCGAACGCTTCCTGGCCAGTGAGTGCTTCACTCTCCACCTCTTGCGCGCAATATAATTCATTCTCATACCCCCAGGACGAAACGTGCCTAAGCGTGCCTCAGCCCTTTCCTAGGCGATCAGTTTTCCACTTGGACGCCGGGGATCAGTAGTGTATTTCTCTACCTCAAGTACCCGCAATATTAATTTAGATTTTGTACTCGCTTTGCGTCTCTTCTAGAGCAAGAATAGGATACCAGGAGATGTGGGCAACAGTGGGTCCAGTTTCATCGTCGGGTTTGTCATCACCGATCGGACGCGATCGTGGCGCGACGCGTCTTCTTCCAGAACTTCCATCTTCATGAACGCTGCTGAGTGGACTACGTTGCCTAACGCTCTCATAGAACTTCAACCGGATGACAGAGCAAGAAACAAAGCTGTCGCTCGCAAAGACATTCCAGTGGGATCGACTGTCTTTTCAACTCCTGCCTTCGCGACGGTTCTCCAAGACAATCAAAAGGGACACCGCTGCGACTACTGTCTGAGAAAACAACTCAACCTCAAAAGGTGCTCAGGATGCGGGAGCTACTGGTACTGCGACGCGAAATGTGTGCACTCCTGTCCTTGTATCGACCAATCAGTCATCTGACGATGATCTTGATGGCGTGCAGGTCAGAACGACCACTGGCACTCTGGCCACAAACGGATCTGCAAGAAGTTCAACCAGTTTACCAATGCCACCGCCTTTCAAAGGCTTGAAAAGCACGAACGGATGGACTCGCTGCTTCTAACGCATCTCCTCGCGCACCTGTCAACCCTCCCCGAGCCTTATTCGCCCGAATCCTCGGCGGATCTATCCGTTACACTATCACTTCTACCTGGGCCGACGGCGAACGACGCCGCATCTCCACCTCACTGCCAGATAAAGCCGTCACCACCTTCGGAGAAGTTCGTATCGGACCTCTACTCTCGCTTTGGGAACAACAACTTTACGATCCATTCGCATCTCAACTCAATCGCGCACGGAGTGTTTCCGCAAGCGAGTAGGCTCTTTAATCATTCCTGCGTGCCGAACGCGGTGGCGAAGTACGTGCTAAAGCATGGGGAGGTGGTGTCGATGGAAGTTGTGTCGCTGCAGAATATATCCGCTGGGGAAGAGGTGACTGCCACTCCCTCAGTCTCCCTGCTAGTGATCTGATCAGCCATTTAGGTATGCATACCTTACTTCGATCCTGCGTTAATGCAAACTCGCCAGCAAGTCTTCCAAATAACCTACGGCTTTACATGTGAGTGCCCAACATGCAGATTTTTGCATAAGATTGGGCAGATCCCCGAGCCTCCAATCGAGCATGAAGAACTCGCCAAGATAGGGCTCAAGCTTCGCGAATTTGTCGGCGTCGAAGACTTCTTGAAATCTGGAAAGTTACAGGCCAAATCGCTGGACGAGTTGCCGAAATCGCTAAGGAGCGTCCTCAATGAGTCCTATATGAGCGAGCTATCGGAGGCATTCAGCAAGGCATCGCACGAAGGGGACTATAAGACGGCCGCTGACAGTGGTGTGACGTTATTGGCCCTGTACCTTCTCGTCTACCCCCGCAACTATCCTCAAATAGGTATGGTTGGAAACTATCGATAGCCTGACTTCAGCCGGCTGAACCTTGCACCTTCAGGAATGCACCTGTTAGAAATGGCAAAGACTCAGTGGAACCACTCCTTTGTGGCATCGACCCCCACGCCAGAGGAGAAGGAAATCACGAAGAACATCGTGCTACACTTACTCGACCTGGCACGAAACATCCTACAGGTGCTCGGGACGGAGGGTGACGCGGACACTGGGCCATTCAAAGAGATCGCGCTCCTCGAAGATTTGGCGACAACGGTCTAATCGGGATTCTGATCACCTGTTCATTATATTTGAATCGGAACGTGGTACAATCATACCAAAAACTCATCTCTTACTGGTCGCAGAAACTCCCCTCCTTCCTTGAAGAAACTTCTCAGAAACCAGTTTACCTCACCTAATTTCGGATGTCACCTCATGGACCCCCTCGTGTCCCCTTCTCCTCGGAGTGTCCGCCACGCGCTGCTAAATCCTACACTTGACCGACACGTTGCGCCTCATTCACAGCGTTCGGTACCCTTTTACACCGCTCGAAGCCTTCGGACACCCCAATTCTGGAAATAGGAGTCGCGAGGCGGCTTCTGATCGACAAATTTAGAAGGCTGATCTCCCTATTCTTACAATGCCGAAAACTCTATGTAAATGGCAAAAATAGGGTTACGGGCTAGGTGCCAGTACAGCTCGATTGAATGAAGGTGCGTCGGAGGCTGCCAAGAATCAATTATGCTTCCCGAAGGCGAAGACAAAGGGAGGGCAGCTTCGGGAGGGGCGAAGAAGCGTGTTCTACGTATTCTTAGTATCTTGAAGCTTTTGCATATGAACGGGTACCTCTTCGAAGGCTTTTCGCTTTCTTCCCTCCTCCTTCCCGCTGTCTGAAGGCCCCCTCTGCTTTTGCGATACCTATTCGCTACCTACTCCCTGGTCTGTTACCAGGGATGCCCAAGTTCAACATCAACATTCCCCCACTCGTCCGCTCACGCTCAAACGAAGACACCCACCCATTCCAGCGTCTACGCTCGTTCTACCTGACACCGTCTCCGACGAAAGCTCAATTCGATATCGTAAGCTTAACCCCGACCCCGGGCGCTTCGACGAATCCAAGTCCTACAAGCTCCCACTTCCCGATATCTGGAGCTCAAAAACCACCTGGCAGCACGGTAGCCGACAACTCCTCAGAGCGCACCCTCAGAGCGGTACGTTCAATGGACTCGGTTAGCCAGGAGAAGTATCATTATGGCAAGGTGGACGTGGAGTCTCCAGCAAGGGCCAAGCAGGAAGGTACCGCCTCTCGGAAAACGTTCCTGGGGTTTAGGCGCCCGAGGCGGAGGAATCGTGGAACGATCATCATGCTCTGCCTGGTTCTGGTATCTCTCTTCCTCGTTGTATGCCTTTGCCTGGCCTTCATCGGCGCGGGCGCGGGAGAGGGACAATTCAAGAAAGCATTGGACGCAGTGGCGACGGAGGATCCCGGGGTGAGTAGGGCTTTCCCAACTTGAACCTGCGTTAAGTACGCCCACAGATCGTTTTGGTTGGAGAAAGCGTGGATGTCGACATCGACGAGCCGTCAGTCGATATTCGGTGGTCGATCCTTGCTTGTGGGACCGGTTTCGTACTGCCGGGCTCCGAAGGGATCCTTGGGAGTTCCGAGTGCGGACTGCC
>JANDKE010000854.1:0-19230 GCA_027627275.1 Coprinellus aureogranulatus | reverse complement strand
TTGACGGAAGTTGGATACCCTGCGTTTACTTGGAGAGCATCGGTTCGTCAGTTTGTTCGACTCCAAGTCGAGTATCGCACTGACTGTAGGCTGTACAGCTAGTGTTGTGGTTCGCCCTGAAGGGAAAGCTCTCGCCATCAGGCGACTTTTTCAGGCTTGCGACACAAGAAGAGGAGGCCCAAGTGAAAGAGAGCGAAATATCCGTCCGAGCCTTGGCGAAGGCATGGACGTGCAATCATTGCAACGAGTTCATAGAAGCCGACAAGGCTGAGTCTAAACTCGTCATCTTGGAGCACCTCGTTTCCGCGTACGTTTATCTCTCCGATTCCGCTTCACCCCTTCTGACTTCTGATGGCAAATAAAGGCACAACATCGAGGAGCCCAAGATGCCTGAGGACTACTTCGTGAACGAGCGGTGCAGGTACAAGTACGAAGCCCCCGCCGAGATCGCGGTCCTGGATCGCAACGGGGAGCTATTCAAATGCAAGTGCACGAAGTGCGAACTCGGCATCGCGAAAAAGAGGGTCTTCACTGAGGAGGGACTGGCAGAGCACTTCAAGTGGATGTAGGTCGTTCATCCGACTACTGTCCTGCCAAACGGGGCCGTTGACCACTCACGCAGACGTATGACGCAGCCTGTTCGCGGCAGAGACTTTGATCCCATTCCGAGGCAAGCGAGTGGAAGTGAAGGAGCACCTTCCGCGTTGCCTTGAACACTGTAGTCCCTTCAAAGTACACCACACTCCTCCCGTGACCGCCTTAATGGTGAAGGGCATCTCTCTTTGAGGCAACGCCAAGCTGGGTGCCCCTGTAGACGGATGGGGCAGACACGACATGACCAGACTTCCTTGTATTTGTTCTTGCACATTCGCGTCGAACGTGCGAGAATAAGTGCAAGGGTCCTGTGGTTGTGAAGCACCGTGGTGACCGGACGCCCCGCGAAGCACCTGGTTCACGTTCATGCTCCTTAGATTAGAGCTTCATTAGTCCCGATCCAATCCTGCATGCTTCTAGGGACCGGAACTTGGAAGGAGAAAATGTAGTGGCCCAGGTGAACGCATAAGCGAGGAGCCTACGCTGAGTACAAACAGCCGAACTGGCTGTATACGTGACTCGAAACCGACTGTGAACCGCTAGGCGTGTGCGCTTGAGGCGTGGTGTGTGCGGATGTTTGGATTTGATCGTGTTGGCTTCCAGCCACCCTGCGCGACTGGCCTCTTCGTTCATCCACCTCTCCCACTATCAACGATGCCAAGTAGGCTCCCTCGCCGATCCCATTGCTCTTGATGACCTGCAGTATTGTCCCCAACCGACCAGTATGCGGAATTTAGGCGCCCTTTCTGCTCTACGATCGGCCGGAGCACCACCGCGTTCTTGGTCGGCGCTCTCCACTTCTGTCCATGGCATGTTCCAGTTGAACGTGCATGTAGAAGCAGGAGCTCACTAAGCGGCTCATAATACGCGGTGGTGGCCTGTTCGCTGAATCTTGAGGGCTCAGTCAGCATCGGTGGACTAGCTGCTCTTGGATAACCACAGGAGCTGATTATCGGAGCTTGGCGTATCGATACGTGCACAGGGGTTAGAATGCGGGGATGGGGGGGTTGCTTCCAGGCAACCCAAGGTACGTGTTAAGCCGGATCGATCTGACCAGCCCCATTCTTATTCTGCGCCATCTTCCTTTTCTCGTTACCCAACACAAAGACGGATACTGACGGAACGCCCATTTTAGAGTATCTGCTTTTGATGAAACATGGCTTACTGAGCTGAGCCGCTGTTCCTTCTGGTTCCTGCCTGCACCCATATTCCATCTGGCCGGGCTACGCGCCGCCCATTATCATCCGACTCCATCTCCACTCTCTGTCATGCACGGACGAGTTCGACCTGCACGATAAAGGAAGAGTTAGCCGGCATGTTAAAGGTGGTGCTTGGCTCTTGGCTGTTGAGGACGTCGGGTTGCGGAGGGCGATTTCCTTCTAATACGAGCACGGACCGCAGAGTTTGGACAACGTGAAGGTACTAGCTCTATCGGGTTGACCTATACACCTTGGTTCTTCTTCAACTCCGTCTCCCATCTTCTTTTCGCCCTCTTCGACGATGGACGCCGTCATCAGTGCACCACCGCGCTCCCGGCCTTCGCTCCGAATCTTATTTCGTGCGTAGCCCGTTTGGCCTTGCAAGACGGAGATGGAGTTGCGCTAGTGGTGTGGATGCGATGTTGCCTGGCCTATTGTGCTGCGCGGAAGGCAGGTTGAAGAGATATCGCTGTCTTCACGACTGCCATAGCTTCTGACGTTGGACCTCGCTCTGTACAAGTGCACATTCAGCGGGACCAAAAACCACTCGCCATCTGGCAAACCTGTCTCTTCCCCATTTACCGGGTTGCTCTTCCTGATTGGGAGAACACGGGGATAAGTTAGGTAAGACATGTATTGTTCAAGCCAGTGCGCTCGGTTTGGTGGTACACTTGACCAAGAGAGAGGAAAAATGGGCAGACACGAAAGTGGGGGAGGGCATAGCGCATGGATCTCTGTCATCCCGAGTTCGTCTTTTGTCTACCCGCTGCTCCGAGTTTCTATATCTAGTCTTTGTACTTCCTGCGTGAAACGGAATCTGACGCCGTTGCCTATTCTTTCCAAATTCTTTCCCGTTCCTGACTCGTAGGGTATGCCAACGAAGAAAAATGGCGGTGAATTCGAATACACGCCTCAGAGGAAGAAACTTGAACCTTTCCGTACATCCTTTGTGGAATCTAAACGAACTTCGACTGACGAACAGCGCGTTCGGGGTGCTGTATTTGCATCTGTTTGGATGAGGAGGTGTTGGCTTCACGCCTCTTCGCGCCTGACTCGGAGGCCACTGGCCCGACTTTTATCTCGTTCTCCTCCTGCTCCTTTACCCTCTACATCCCGATTATAGCCTCCCACTTGGGTTCAGCGGTATTTCTTCTGCTTCACTTGATATACCTTTGCGCCGAGCTGTATGGAAGACGGAAGCCTTCTTGCCCACCGTACCACCTATACGAATCACCGTCCTGCCCCCCCCCTCTTTGCGCCACCCTCATTCATGCTTGGCCGATATGGACTTGCACGAAAAAGGACCAGTTCAGAGAGACGGAAATGTACCGGTGCTCAATCACTGAGTGTTGAGGCGCTCATGGGGCGATGGACCACAAACTCTGGGACTAGCGGAGAAGCCTGCGATGACCCTGGTCATCCGAATCCCCACAAATGTATCTGGACGGTTGTTTGAGACTCAGCAGTGAACGAGTGCGTGGCTAGAAGGCGGTGTGGGTTGTTTAAACCCGAGGTGCGTGCTCTATTCGATCAACTCGATACTCTTCCTGATCGGTTTCGATTCCACTCCCAGAAGCTCTCCTCGAACATGGACACCGGCATTTTACCCTGCATTACGGCCTCTCATCTCTATAGGATCCTCTCTAGGCAACCAAAATCATACACCCAAGCCGCGTTTCTTCTGTCCACGCTCCGTCTGCTCGACGACCAGGCTGCTCACCGCGCTCACCATCTAGGTCCGTCCCCATTCTCCGTCGTGCGTGAACGAGTCGGGCATGCGCGATGAAGGATGTGTCCCGCCTCTATGGTACGCTCGTCGGTGCTCTGCTCGTGGCGATTGAGATAGACGGCTATGGTCGGCTACTTCTTGGCATCCCAGATCTTTGTTCTTCACGCACGATAAATTTCTTCGTCCACATACGAAAATGACAACCTGAATTCAACCAAAACCGCCGTCTCCTCTGCTCTTCTACCAGATTCGACGAATCACCACACCGCGTGAAGCGTACCCAACGCCTGGATCTTGGAATCAGCTCTCCGGCCACGACTCGTCGTCCTTGCCTCTCCGACCAAACCCACTACCACTGCACTCCCAGTTGCCGTTCCCCATTCTTTTTAATGCATGACCGAGTTGGACTTGCGTAAAGGGAATGAGCTAGCAGCTGGAGCGATAGCGGGTATGGTGGCGCTCGTCTTTGGGCGTTACATTGCCTTGGACGGCGACATGTCACCTACCCACCCTCTGACAAAAACGGCAGAACTGCCCAGAGCATTCGATGACTGACTACGGAAACGGGAGCTCGACCAGCGTACCTATCAGGATTCAGACCTTACACTCCGGCGGAAGCCACTCTTCCTGCTCTGCTGCTGCGCGAAACACCGTCCTCATTCACTCCGTACGTCATCCGTGCGTGGACGTGTTGGACACGCATGTGTTGGATGGCTGAAAAAGGGGGGCACCCTCGGTGACTCGTGATTTGGTATAGAGGATGGATTGTGCCCTTCGGCAAGCCATAGACGTTGTTTCGACAACGGTATTGGAGAGTGTCTCCCAGCATCTATGCGAAGTTAACATTGGTGCTACAGATTTCAACAAAAACGCTCTGTAGCACGATCTGCACGTCTTTCATCTCCATGAAGCCGCGTTGTTCTTCTCAGCAGCAATGCGAGCCCAGGAACTCTTGGTCCGGTAGAGAAAGGATGGTACTCCGGAACCCCAGTTCTGGCTTTGGCGAGTTTTATTCCCACGAATAGCTATAGGACCCTGCACACATGTACAGGCGGCATGCGATTATCATCGAACAAATATTAAGCCAAAAAGGGCGTTGCAACTGTCATGAACCCCCCAAAACATCGCCCTTCCGTTATGAACCCTTACCGTCCCCTTCAAATTGCTCCCCACTCGGCAAACTTGAAAGCAGAGCGCACCTTTCTCTACGCTGGATGCGCCAAGCCACCGTTACACGCTAAAGCTACATACATACCACTCTGATACCAAAAAGGTCCTATGCTGGCGTCTTTTATCTCATGTTACAGGGGGTAGAGATCGTGTTCAACGCAACGGAATGCCAGGACACATTACGAAGAAAGGGTTGGGTGAGTGAGTGGGATTTCTGCTAGGTAGCGCTCGTGGGTGTTCCTTTCTGCTCACATTCCCCTTTTCTTTTGGGTCTGACTACGATACTCATCTCTTGTCACCACTATGGACTATATGGACTATATTCGCTGGTTTCCATTAGCGCCTCCTAGCTCTTCGCGGTTTGCCTTCCCGATTTTTAACTGTCACTGTCGGTGGAAACCCGAGCGAAGCCTTCAAGATTGAAGGTAGGATACTCCCTACTTCTTAAGTTTCTCACTAGTCTTTCGGGGTGAGCAACAGTGCAACACCCTGAGGCCCGTAAGCATGCATCTTAGGGGCTCTTCCCGATTTGATGCAGCCCCTATCTGTACCATCAGCGAGCCTCGAGATACGCGGTGCTTCTTGCTTCTGACCTTCATCTTCCAGGCTACATGCCCACTCCTCGACCCACGTAATAGCTCCAGGATGGTCGAAACTCGAAGCCAACGAGCGCTCAATCTGGGTGAGAATGGTACATCAACGAGCTATCCGACCCGCAGTAAGTGCCGGTCAGTTGGTGGGCGGCATACGGGTGTGATGGGCGCTTCGAGTAAAGGTTCGTCTGATGTTGAGTAAACGCCCTTGGTACAACTAATAATGGCGCAAAATGTAGCACAAACCCCCAGCATCTCGAAGCCTCCCGCCGCCAAGCGTCGGAAGACGAAAGCAGCCACATCTGTAGAGCCTCGGGCGACCCATGTGGTTAGTAACAGAAGACGGCGGAAAGACCTTACCCTCTTTATGACTATGCCTATTGACATCGTGTACGAAGTAGGCGCGAAATACTAGCTATACAAGCTGCTTATATTAACCGAAGAGTAGATCCTAAGCCAGCTCTCACCAACCGATCTGCTCAACGTCGCCGCTCTGAACAAGTCGTGGCGGAAGACATTGTTCTCCACTCAGGCTGCATCTGTCTGGAAGAGTGCGAGGGAGGGAGCCATCTTGACTTGCCCTGAACCTCCCGAGGGGTTTACCGAACAGACATGGGCTGCTTTCCTGTTCGGAATGGCTAGCGTATGCCAGGTTTGTGGGAAGAGATCGTCGTGCCAAGATATCAGAGATTGGTACTTGGTCAAGCGAGTATGCTCGGGGTGCAAGAGAAGGCAGTGAGTGTGAAGAATTTCCGATATACGGGACCTCTGGTTGATATATGTCGTAGCCTTGTGGATAAGCGCCTTGTGACGGAACGCCGTTTTCCGGGAGTCGACAAGGAGGTGCTGAAGTATGTGCCCTATACCAATGGTGAGTATGGCTAGTCTGCATCCGCAATCTAATTATCACATTGATTATAGACGGGGGTTGGGATTACAACCGTTCCAAGGAGTACTACTGGGACGATGAGATAAAACAAACTGCGGTTCAGCGGGACGCCGTCGCTGACCCCAATGCGCGAAAGGCTTGGGAGGATAAGCGCATAAAGGAGATTGACAGAAGATCTCAGGTGATTCCCCAATCAGACTCCAGATTGATACTTCACAGGTGATATTTATTGTAGATGGCCAGTGTCTACCGGAAGTGGCTCCACGACATGGCGGATTTGAGGAACGCGCAAGAAAGTGAGGTTAGAGAGAAGCGGCTAGAGTGGTGGGGTTCCTTTCCCCTTCTCTGGAATACCTTCAGCTTCTAACTTTCTGCCAGCCTCAAGGAACGATTCGTTGAAGCGGGATACCGACGAGAAGATCTCGACAAGGCGCTCCATATATGGTCACCCGGGCTTCACGGAACCCCGAACGTCACCGATGCAGGTACCTCCCATGGCTCAATACCATGACGCTCGTTGACACACCCTCAGTCTGGACAAGGGCACGGCCAAAGCTTGAACCGATAGTTATACAGGAGATGAATTTCCGAATGGCCCAAGAGATGAAGGCGGCGGTGGACGCGAGGATGAAGATTTTGGAAGTGGTGTACGACTCATACCTCGATACCCTGAAGCCTTTCGATCGGCTTTACTGTGCACCAGCGCAAGTGCTCCGACCCGTTCCAGACATCTTGCAAATCCTAGAGGCGGACAAGGACACGGAGATCACGGAGACTAACTTCGAGCCAATCAAGGGAAACTTCAAGAGATACATCGCCGAATACCACTCAAAGATAAAGGCGTCGCTGAACTCCGAGGGAGCCAAAGCTCTTTCACGGTCATACGAGGGACCTTCACTCGACCTTGCAAGGTTTGTCTTCAAAAGGGAAGGCGGGGCCCACCGTAAAAGCCGATCGCGGTGGAGGTGGTCCGACGCCAGGAACATGGTCCTCGTTGGGTGGCCTATGATAGGGACGCATTCTCACTTCAATCGAGATTATGTGGAACTCAGGCCGGGCGTGAACATCCCTATGCCTTACGGGTTTACCCTGAATACCGACGTATCAGCAATATCGGCGAAGCTGATTCAACTGGCTGGACTCAACCGCGACACGGCGACTGTGGATGAAATGGATGAGAAGGATCCGAGATTCGTTCACCCTGACTTCTTGACAGAGGTAGGGTATCCCGTTTTTACTTGGAGGGCATCGGTTCGTCGGTTCGTTTCGTTTCTCAGTCTACCCTATGCTGATAGTCAAGTTTATAGCTAGCCTTATGGTACGCCTTCAATGGAAAGTTCTCGGCAACAGAGAAATTTTTCAGGCTTGCAACACCGGAGGAGGAAGCGCAAATCAAGGAGAGAGAGATATCCCTGCGCGAGTCGGCCAAGGCATGGACATGCAATCATTGCATTGAGTTTCTCGACGCGACCAACGCCGGGTCTAAACCTGTCGTCCTGGAGCACCTCGTTTCAGCGTACGTTTACCTCGCCGATTCCGTTCAATCCCTTTCTGATGGGAAAATAAGGCACGGCATCGACGAGCCCAAGATGCCTGAGGACTACTTCGTCAACGAACGATGCAGGTACAAGTACGAATATCCCGCCGAGATCGCTCTATCCGATCGCACCGCGGAACTGTTCAAGTGTAAATGCTGGAAGTGCAGATTCGAGATCGCGGAAAAGAGGGTGTTTACTGAGGAGGGACTGGCAGAGCATTTCAAGTGGATGTGAGTGGTAAACAGCGCTGCACAATTGCGAGATGCCGTCGCTGACTCGCGATTGTATAGCCACGTTACGCAACCTGTGCGAGGGAGAGACTTCGACCCCATCCAGACGCAAGGAGGTGGAAACGATGGTGCACCTTCGACACTGACTTGAGATCAGTAGTCAATCCCGATGGACTCTCTCGGTAATTACCCCCTTTACTCTAACCCATTGTCTTGTCTAAACGTTAAGGGCGTTGGACGCTCTCGCGAGGGCTGTACAGTATCTTTACTATACTGAGTCTCGCTGTTCATCTTTCTCTACTTTCGGTGCACGATTCATTCTCCTTGTACTTCCGTCATGCCCGAAACGGATGCTGAATCCAATTTTGTTCTCCTGTCCATTGTCATGCCATGAACCTTAAGATGTACTATGGTCAGAGACTCTGACGAAACCCTTGAGCTCCAAGCGCACCAGGGCTATGTGCATGTGTTTGGACGGGGAGGTGTTGGCTTCCGAGTCCGACCTGCAGAGCCTTGATGGCCGACTTGAAGTTGAACGCTCTTTCCGTTCCTCCTCCTTCGTGAGTCTCTGTGAAGTCTATCGCCCTTGGCTTCCTGGCTCTCTGCTCTCCACTCATCCCTTACGGTGGAGAGAGTCGATGCCCTGGTCTACTACAGCAGCCTGAAGCACCACCGTATCGCCAGTATCCATGCTTCATTCTCGGTCATGCACCCATGGCCTGTTTGGCCTTGTGCGACCAACCTCGAGTTGGCATATGGAACAAGGAGCGGTACTTGATATCTGAGGGCAAATGCAGGCCAGAAGTACAGGCTTCGAACTGAAGCGTACTTGAAGGCATTTGGCGTTGGTTAGATGGCGGTCTGAGCATCTCTACCGCAGTGGTAAGTACTGTCTTGTTCGTGTCTATACCCATCGCCTCTCCTCTCTTCATTGATTCTTCTCGCTCTATTTTCTTCACTTCGTGAAATGGTGGTTCCTGACACACTGACAGAAACTGTTGACCCCAAGCAACGTTGGACTACTTTCTCTTAGCTTCAGAAGCTCCTGGCCCACCCAGAGGACCACGACAGGCCGTTCTTTCAGCTCTCGTACTTGGCGAACCACCACCGTTTCCTTCGCCCCCGATCCTCGTTTTCAATTGTGCGTGGCCTAGTCGGTCTTGCGTGAAGGACAAGGACCTGGGGAGACGGCATTGCAACACGGTGGTATATCCTTGTGCGGGGCGGAAAATTGCCTGTATGCCAATACCCGCGATCTCATGATAGCCCTCCATGGACTGGTAGACGGCCGAGTCTGAATGGCCATAGGGATGTTTCGGCGGGGTGTACGGCGGTCCAGAGTCAGATAACCTAGGGGTACGTGCACAGTCAGATCGATGTTCCCTCCCCGATTAACTTCCTCGCTACCTCCTTGCTCCTCGATCTTCGCTAAGCGGTGTATTCTGACAGGACTCTGTATCCCGCAATCACAGTCTCGCGATGGAAACAACGATGCATCGTCCGGAGCGTGGCCTTCCTTTTATTCCACTGCAATACTCCCTGCGTCAAGCAGGATGATCGCGACGATGTCCTATCCCCCCCTTTCTGCGTCCAGGTCGGGAGAACCACCCCACCCTCAATCCTCATCTCCCATTCTCATACGGCCGCACACCCCAGCTCGGGTACGCTCGGTGGTGGGTGAGTGCGAAGTCGGGGCGCGCAATATGGTGCCCGATCGGTTCTTGCCCCTGGAGGGATGCACCCGCCAGCGGGCTGCTAGCTACTGTATCAACAGAGGAGTACAATGCTACTGAAGTCTGTGAAGCGCCGGAGCCTGGGCCATACTTCTCCCTCGGACTCTCATATTTGTTTTGGCACATACGTGCCGCGTGTGCCAAGGCAAGTATGAGGTTTCGCGGTAAAGTACATCGTAGTTCATATGCACGTACAAGCAGGATCTCCGGGACGTCGTGAGAGCCGTCGTTCCGATGATATCTGCAGCGGGCTTTCTCGCTGTTCCCCTTTCTTCAAGTCGTCTCTTCTCCCTATCCCCTTTGGGAGGCTGTTCGTTCCCTGGCTATATCGTCGCTTTTCTCCTTCAAGCTCAGGCACTCTACTCGCAGAGTCTGATGCATGATCGGTACCTCCCCTTCCCTGTATGGATGAACTTCTGTCGCTTTGTCTGATGCCACGGGCGCAGCGAGTGGTCCAACCCGAAGGAGGGTCAACCAGTTGGATAGGGATGCCGATACAATTGGCGTTGAGGGCACCACACGCTGGATCATAGAGATCGCGCTGCGTCTCTTGGATCGGCCCCATATTGCCAAGTGTCATCGGGTGGATTTGTCCAGCAGCGACCGCATCTTCACCCCCGTGGTCTACGTACGACTGGCGGGGCGACAAAGCAAATCACCGCTCAACAGGAACCGGCGAGCTGCTCTGACCAGATACCCGTTATGGCAACGACACGCTGTGGTTCCCCTTAGCTTTGCGTTGAGCGCGCCTAAGATAAGCGAACGCCCGACGCTTTGTCCCAGACGACCTAGGAGGAGTATAAAGGCGGACCAGGGGGCGGTGTCGTTCGACAGGTTCCCCCCACTGCGTCGCTCTCTTCAGTCCAGCGACTTAACTTCGTCAGTCACAATCCCTTCTCTCTTTCTCGCTGTCTCTGACGTTCATCAACAGTATCAACGAACCACTACCTGACCCCTGCAATCAAACCGCTCACCGATATGCGAATCCAAGCGCGCCTCGTCTACCAGATCTGGTACAGGCGCAAGTTTGACGAGCACGGAGTACACACCCCGGATTGGGCGCGCGTCCCATTGGTCAAAATCATCCAGGCGAGGTGGTACCATGCTGATCAAGCTGAAAAGCAGGATTGGCAGAATGCAGCGAATCTGTATAGGATGGCACTGATCGCGGAGGGCGTGGACTGGTTCGACCATACGTCGATTGTACTCAGGATGGAGGAGGATGGGTGGAAGCCCCGGAGGGAGTGGGATTTTGAAGGAGCGTACGTGGGAGATGACGATGTAGTTCGTATCGCTCCTCCCTGGAGTAACCCTTGAAGGCTCTTTCTTTGCGTACGAAATCACGTTCGTACCATCATCGTATCCTACTCTGCTATCTCTTCCCGTCCCTGTCTCACCTCCATGTTAGCTGTCTTTTGGCACACCGCGTACCCCCTTCGTCTCAACCGTGCGGTTACCCGGCTCAAACGCCATCATGACAAAACCTGTACGAACACAATTCATATATATACTTATACGGAGTGGACATGGCAATGACTTTGCGAGGCAAAAGGGACTGATACGGATGAACACATACTTGAAGAGACCACGACTTGGTTAATCATCTTCCTTCTTCTTGGAGTTGAGCCTCTCGCGCCTCCACTTCAGATACCCTTCTCCAACCCTTGGAACGCGCGGGTGAAAAGCCGCTTTCTTCACGTCGTATTCCCACCACACTTCAAACGCGTCCATGGCCTCGCTCATGGTGAACGCCCCGCCTCTCGATTCCGGGACATCCTTACACACGAGCGCATAGCCTAGAACTTCCCCCCTGAACGCCCTCAAGAAGTCGAACACGAGAAAGTCGACTTCCACAAGGTTCGGAGGAGGCGCCTTAGGCGCACCCGCGGCTTCGGCAGCTAGTCTTATTCGCTGTTCGACGAAGCCTTCGAGGTATTCCCAGCTGGGGTCGAACAGTCTGACGTTGTGGAAGGTGTAGAAAGTCCATTCGTGGTTGAGGGTTACGAGCCCTAGGTAGCGAGCGTCCGACGATTGGGTGAATTGTGTGCAACGCTCCTTGAGTATTGCAGCGACTGCTTTCTTCACCTTGCTTGAGGAGGGTAGGTCTCTCTTCCATGCTTGCTTCGGAAAGGCTCTGACCTCTTCATCCGTCCGGCCTTCGGCTCGGTGCGAGCTTCCACCGCCAAGGCCGTATGACCTGGAGAGGATTACGTCGGGGAGGCGAGTTACGTTGAATGTGGTGTTGGTGAGGGGCATGTCCGTCGTGGATGAGTTTGAATCACGACCTCTTCGCCCTTTTATGCACAAAGTAGGAAGCCACTCGCAGTTCACGTGCAGTGGGATCCTGTGCCACCGCGCTATCTATATGCTCAGACCTCCCTTGGAAGAATAGGGCTGGACCGCGTGGTGTGCATTGGCAATGCTATCCTTCGTTATAGGCACCACTCTAGTTTGCCACATTCAAACCTTATTCAAACCACGGTAAGATCACACGTAATAGTTGGGGGAGGACAAGTAGCAACCTCCACAATGCCATGATTCTCTGTCGATGTACCCCATAGTGCATCAGAGCCTCTAGCTTAACCTGAGGGCCTGCGAGCTTCCGAGTCGAATTTGAGGGAGGGGTGGACGTGTGTTTGTCTCTGCTTGAAGGAGAAGACATCGCCTTTGGAACGTCATCGGGACACGCCGACTCGAAGAACGCTCCGCTTGTTCTTTCTCTCAACAACGATCATCGACCTCATCGCAGTGCCCTTTACCGACCTTTTCCTCTGGCTTAAGGATCATTAGTGGTGCCCCGTCGGCTCTGCTCTGTTGGTCTCACGCCGCGTCATGGCGTAAATTTCAACACTACTTACAATCAAAGCGGGGCGTCTAGTATACCCTGTGGCCTTGGAGAGATTAAGTAGCGTGAAGAATGCTGGAAAGTACTTCACTTGAACTCACTAAGAAGTCTCACAGGTCGGTCGGCGGATACCATCTGGCTGGGTAATCTGAAAAGCACTCTATGCAAGACGCGAACATGCCCTCATAAGTGACCTCCTTGCCCGCCAGGTCAGGTGCGTATCCGTGATTCCATCTGGGGTATAAGACATCCCACTCCATCACATCGTTGGCGGTTCTCTTCGGAGAAGCTTCCTTGCTTTCCAGTGATAATGCTTCCCTTTCGGAGACGGAACTCTGGAACGTGACGATCTACTTGATTTCCTTAAAGATCCTTTGTGGCGATGAATTCGAGTATCGCACCCTTATCAGTTCCTAGGTACGTTATATCGGTGTATATCTCCATGCAACGAACGGTGCCTTTCATTCTACCCTCGCTCATATCACACCCTGACAGATGGAAGAAGGACCCACTGGTCACCCACAGCACGCTTCATCAGGCTGGCCAATGTCCTTTGTTCAACCAACTGTACCCCGCCTCGTAGCTGGCTCTCATGGTTCATGGTTCATATCTAGTCGAGGTCACAATCCGGTAGCCTGTATTAAGCCCTCAATAGTCACATAGGTTCTAGTATCTTTTCCTACTCGATTATACTGACCTGACCGGTTTTCAGGATACCGGAAACAGAACTTACAACGCGCACAAAGCATGGCTTCCTTTGTAGCGCGATAATTCCGGACACGCACTCCTCACGTGTACCTACGATCGAGATCGATTCTTCGATATTGCTATATAAATGTGCTCAACTACTCCGGAGGCGTCCCCCTTGCGCCTCGCCAGTCTGCTTCAGCCCAGCAATAGGAACGCCCACCGGTCCGCTTACAACTATGTACCCCGAGTGGGACGCAATCCCACCACACCGATCACTCCGACACAATACACCCTCGGACCCTTGGCCTTGGCTTGACATCGAAGATGGTACTTGACCGGGTTCTCTGCTTGAATGGACTTCCACTGTTCTGACACTCCCGTTCCCATTCTGGTACAGAGATCGATCGTGTTAGCTCTGCTCCACTCTCCCCGTCTAGGCCATGTTACCATCTGGATGCGAGCTGCTCGAGCGAATGCTGGAGGACCTACCCACAGTCGCTGTTCGCTAACTGGAGGCAAGTACAAATGGAGAAGAGCAGGGTTTTGAAGGCGTTTCGACGATCGCCTAGTAGCCCTGAACTTCCTATCCTTAGGTGCCATCTGACGGACGAAGGCTTTCTCGAGGACTCTGGCGAGCTTCAAATTCCGACGGGGGCCAACGAAGGTGCAAGAGCTTGGGAAATGATCAAGGACGATCTCACAAAGGCTAACACGGCAAGTGTTCAAAGTAACAGTCAGTCTAATTCTTATTGAGTTGACGCGGCCAATTGTAGAGCCCAACCACCGCCAAAAACGGGGGTGTGATGACACTATTCTTACAAGATCTTTCTGGGCCAATTATGCAGATGCTAGGCGCTAAGTAGGTGCCTCATTACATGCAGTATTTATATACCAACTTTTAAATCTTCTCTTGCAGGTGGTATATAGAGCCAATCTTCTTCTCCTCGTCTATCAACTGGATTCCGTCGCGGTTTATGGTGAAGCGAGATGCGTGCGATCGTGAGTGTGTCGTAGCACAGCCTGATAGCTTACCATTCAACCACGCTTATTGCTCAGACCTCTCCGTCACTTTGAAGTATGTTCGGGTTCCACAATTTCGGTCTAGCGGACCACGTCCGTCACCCTATGAAGGGCTCCGGATCCATAGAAGTTCAATGTGCGACAGGCAGTGTACGTTCGCTCAGCTCTATAGGACAGCACTTGGTTCTCAAGGGAAACCTTACCGGCAGCATACCCAGGGCTCGAGGTTGATCTACTATCTGTATATCTGATTCGTAAATCGGACGGAGCTGTCATTCTGTCGTATCACGACAGCCAAAACCTCCAACCCACTCGTGCGAAGACCCTGCATGAGCGAATGAGGGTTGCCAGCCATTCCGCACATTGGCGGGAGGTACTGCAGAGCACGAAAGACCCTATCTTGGTCCTCATCCTGCTCATGTGGCATGCGTTTTCATGTTGGGAAGAGGCACTTGAGTTGCTCTCTGACTCCGTAAATTTACTTGTCAGTGTCATCACCCATGCTATCCGTCGTCTCTGAAAAGCCTTTTGGTCATTATAGGGGAAGCGTATTCGCCAATCCGGCCTAAAAATGCACGCTATCCATCGGGGAGATGCAGTCCGCGCTTATCATGCCCAGTGCATATCAGCCCTCGATGACTTCTCAGCAGACGTAGAGTTCATTCGGAACGCCGCGGCATCCTGGACCCTCATTGACAAGTCTCACGCCTCAGAGGGCCGTAGCTTCGTGCAAGAGGAAGCTCAGGTGCTGCTATCACAAGTCGACAAGTTGAAAAGGCGCCTACGTTTACAGGAAGAAATGATCGGTCTTGTAAGTTCATAACTTCAAGCCAAGGCAGGGAAAGATTGTTTCTAATCCCGAAAACACCTCTCAGAGTTACCATCTGACTGACGCACATACAAGCCTTGCCCAGAGAAAGTACAGTGAGGTTACCGTCGAAGAAAGCAAGAGTAAGGAAGCCGATCGTGCATCAGTAGGATCGGCGAAGATCTAATAGTACTATCCAGCGATGAAGGCAATTGCACGCCTGACTGCTCTCTTTCTCCCAGCCAGTTTCCTATCGGTGAGTCTCCCAACCGGAGAGAGGTGAGAATGGAAACTTATGCTCGGTAGGCCATCTTTGGGATGAATGTAGGAGAGCTCTCCCCGGAAGGCAAAGCATCGCTATGGCAATACGTTGCAGCCGCCATTCCACTCACGCTTATCACCATACGCGTTGTATCTGCCATGGCCTTTACAGACGAGCTGGACACAGATTTCTGGATGCACGTCACGCATCCGTTCGGTAAGATGTATATGGACCACGTGAAGCCTTGGCTGGATAAGTTGAGGAAGCGACGCGTTATACCGCGGCGCGATATCCTAGCAGAAACACAGCTCGACGATCCTTAAACTATTTCTTGGGGCCTCGGTCTAATGCATACATAACGTTAACTTGCGCCTACGCTGGCCCCAGTGGCTCATTTTTGTGGGCTGTCCCACTACGGCAACCGCTCACTCACTTTACAACGCAACAGGGCGCAAATTCGAAGCACTTCGGCTCTGTATATCTGCGGCGAATGCATTCGCAAACTATTCAATCTCTAAGTAATTGACATATCCGTGTATTTCCCACGGCAGCGGCATGAGCCTAACCAAGCCAAACTAGTATGCCTTCTTGCACAGGCTAGACAGGGTATGCGCTACCTCTTCCTCGCTCACCCCGACCATGTCTCCTTCAGCCTCGATTCTGTCCTTCAATATTTGTATGGTTTGATGCATTTGGATAGTCACGGGGATACAATAGTTGTCACCAACAGTGTGGGTGCACAAGGGGCGGTTCTCCAGATGCTTATCGGAATCCAGGGCTATGTCGGGGGTAGAGCATAAGACAAGTTCGACATTAACGAGAGTGAAGACCGTCCCATAAAATGAAGGAGCCGTTAAAGAGCGACTTGCAATGATTTCTTTGAGTACGCGTTCCTGCTTGTTAAGGTTTGGATAATGTCGGCGGTTCTTCTTGGCTTTCGTGTCGAAGTTCAGCTGGTGAGCGCATAAGAATACATGCAAGTTCTTGTCAGTATGCGTTGTGCTCGAGGGGATTGTTGCTTCGGTGCGATCGGTGGACCGGCTGAACTGACTAGTCACAGTGGACATCGACTCTGTCCACCGAAAGGATGGGTCCCACGATTTGACGGTAGGGTTGGCACGATCGAACGGCATTGCTTGAACCGAGAGTTGCGCAGAAGATAGTCCGTGGAGCGTAATTTGATACCGTTGGTTGACCCCAGGGTGGGGGTGGAGGAGACTTCAAGCGTATGTCCACCAGTCTGCGCCAAAGTCAAAGAGATGTGCCTCGCGTTTTATACTTCGTCAAGGAAGTTACCGCAAATCATTGTGGCTACAACTTACGCCAAGAACCATATGCTACTGCGTCTGCCACACAGCGCACTCCCATTGATCGGTGTGGCCCGACGCGCCCCATTGTCCTCGGGTACGGACACCTGTCCCATCAATTCCCATTCGTGCTCCATCTCCATTTTCAAAACACGATAGATGTTCATGGTGATCCTGTACCCCAAACTCCTCTGACTCGTCCCAAACACTGAGGTTCATATATCAACCGTTCACCATATTGCCGCACTCAGCCGTTATCCAATACGGCCTCGATGCAGCGGTCCGTGGTTGCTTCAGCCCCTGTCGTGGTCTAGCTACCTCTGGAAACAATAAAAGGGTAGTCTTTGTCTAATATGCTTTCTCGCAAGTTTACCCTCTACCCAAAGTTTGAAGAAACCCGAAAAAAGGCGAAATGGAGAGAATTTCCCCCGCGCGACCCGATTAGGCGCCCACATCCACAATTCACGTGATGTCTTACCGCGTTTACCGTTTGCACCCAGCTGCCTTCGAAGTCAAGTTGAGCTCGGCCTGCCACGTTACTTAAAGAACCGCTGCAAGAAGATTAATCCGTGGTATGCGACTGTCGAGGTTACTCAAGAAAGAAGAATCGAGGACGCCAATCAACCGCAACCTGAGCATGCTGGGTATCGCCCGGAATCTGGGGCCTGCTATGGTCAGATTTTGGTCCGATAGCACATTCATATCCTAACAGTAATACCTACTCTCCGGAGATAATGAGATAATGACTTTTTGACTCTGAAAATGGAAGATGCTTGACGAAATAGTAGCCGCGCCGCCGATCGATGCCACCCATCATGGTGACCTGGATGTTGAGGCATGCACAGCGCCTTGAAACCCTTTACCCACCGCTGACAGTATCCCTCTATTGTTTTGATGCATGTCACAAAAACCGGGAAGAGACATTTATGCTGCCACGGGAGCCCGATTCGCGGATTTGCTTGTCCAGCACGAGGGTTGCTTTGCATCGAATGCTTTGACCGACCCAAATTAGGAAAGTGAAACGCCACCGCACCGGTAACTCGTAGTAAGTTGATCGAAGAAGCGCCAAGGTAACTGATAACCCCGTAACACGGAAGTACCATTGGAATGAAAATGGGGTATCGAAGAAGTGATAGTCGAGTGACAGTGTCATCGAGATCTCGTTCATGGTACTTGCGCAACCCCCGAAAGCTGGGCGTCCCTCGGGTCTGGACCCCTGGCCTTGTTCCCCATTCTCAACGAGATCGCCGACGTCCGATAATGGAGCAGCTGACTCTCTTCAGGCAGTGTAAGAATGGGTCCCCATTACAGTACAATTGAGGTTTGGACGCGTCGCGTACCCATCGATCCCGCATTGACGCCCGTGGTCTTGTTTCGAATGACGTCAGCCTATCTTGCCACTTTGCCATTCCGCTTGGACCTCCGGGTCGGTCGGATAGCCTGCCTGCTATGTCGGCTACAGAAGTGCGAGTGTGCGAGGCTTCCATATCGACCCATAAACGAGGGTTCTCGGGGATCGGCATATCCTCCGAGTCAGGGAGACGCGTGTCTTCTGTATGAACTAGCTTTTCTTAGTGCGAAAACGTCCGCTCTACATCGCGCACCATTCCGCCATCTTTGCAGCCAGAACCTTTTTGAACGAAGTGTTGGTATGCCAACACAAGTGTCGATGAGCATTCTCAAGTCGAGTCACTCAAGAATGAATCTGACGTTGTGCGTTTCAGTGGGTGCTACGATATGGAGCTGTATGGGTCTTGAGCCAACACTGGGCGAATGAAGGTGTTCTCATCGATTTGAATACTTGAAATTTGTGAACGTTAATGGAGAGTGACAGGAGAGAGAAGAGAGGAGTGGTTGGATACCCTTACCTCGTCCCTGTATATATGTCGCAGAGAGCGTGCCACAACGCGAATGGACATCGCCTCCACGGCTCTGGTCAATGTTGGCTTGGTACCTCTGCACCATGGCACAGCCTTGGGCGGGCACGAGAATCAAAGCGTTCAGATCGAATGTAGCTCGCCCGGCCTGGAAGAGTGGTCAAATTGAAGCATCGCTGTCTACACAAAGAAAGGACAATAAGATAGAGATCTCCATTGACGAGGGGTACGAGATACAATGGCAGGTAAACAGAATGAAACGCGTTGAACATCGAAGGGGTTGAGCTGTTCGGCGCACCTATCGCAATCGACCACCCAAGCTTTATCTGTCCACGGGAACGCAACGCCTGAGAGACATACTAGAACGAGAAGGGGGGTGTCGATTTCTCGGAGCTACTCCGACGTAGAACAACTGTCACCACTGAACCTCGAGGATGCAAGGTACAACAGGGCTCGTGAGGACGATCTGTTTTCGGGAACTTCCACTGACTTGAAGCTAGGTGCTTGAAATCATTGAGACAGTACTCTCTGTGGAGATGTGTCAAATCTCTGTAACCTTTGCGGGAGGTTAGCGCTCTGGGTACGAGGCGGACTGACAAGGAGAAAGGGATTTGAGAGCGTCAGTCTACGCACTCAAGGCGATTGTTGGACATTTCGGGATGCTCTCGTCATATTCTCCGTCTATGATGCAACGTAGATGGCTGGGGTGCTCCACAGGAGGAACGCAGTGACAAAAATGCCTGACG
>JANDKE010000853.1:0-19269 GCA_027627275.1 Coprinellus aureogranulatus | reverse complement strand
ATTCCAAGCTTCCAGCTGCTGTTCTCTTTGCGTCACGGTACAAACGGTTTGGCGACGGTTTGAGTATTTTCGACGATGAATAAGTGGTGGATATTTGGTCTTCGCCATGGGGGATGGGAGCGTCATGTACCTGGCTGGGTCCTTGTTGAACGGGGAGACTCGTGAGGGCCCGCGCGACCCGTTCTGAAGAAGTGGCTGCAAGGGAAAGATATTGGATTGATGTCAGGATGGGTTTCTTCTGGGCGTGTAGAACCTCGGCGAGATGGACGGAGAGAAGGGAAGATCTCTGAAGAAGGAAAAGAGCGTGAAGCGCCTGAGGTGGAGACGAGGCAGCCATGGATTCGGGAGTGGGGATTGACCGCAGGAAAGAAAGAGAAGACTCTTCGAAGTTCTGTGCATCTACCAATTTCCCATGTTGAGCATAGAAGGCAGACACTGACACCAGTGTTGATGCGATAATTCGTTGTGCCCACGGCGACGTAGGTACCTCTTTCGGCTCTAGTAGCGGGCCTACAGCAGAAGGAGACCCTTCACAGAGCTCCACGGCCGCCTTCCACCAGCTCAGTGCTTCGTCGTTTTGATTGAGTCGAGCACTGACGTCCCCCAGTTTCAGCGCCACACGCGCAGCGCGAAGACCTTCGCCAGAGAAACCTTTCCATGCTTGTTCGAAATGCGCCTTGGCCTCTGCAATATGGGAGCTACCCAACCGTTCCAACAGCAACGCAGCACGGTTATGAAGTTCTGCTCGTGTAAGTGGGTGGAGGGAAGAAGGTTCCGCTTTTTCGGCACTCTCCAGAGCGCTCTCCAAATAGGCGACGGCGTACAGAATGGGGGCGTCGACGGCATTTGACACGGAGGTCATGCACAGTTCCGGGGATTCAACTCCCCAATGCTGGGCCATCCAAGCTGCGCGTACTGCCTGGCGGCCCGTACGACCCAAGCCTGGATCTGTACCCCCTGCCAGTGGGTCTCCTTGGTACAGTTCATCCGAGACATCCCACTGGTACTTCTTGATTTCATCGTCGGTGTCGGGGCGCAGCGAGCTGTGCTCAACGTATTGGTGGGCGAGTTCGAAGGACCCAAAGATGGTCAGCCCGGCCAACACACTGGCAATGACAGCGGCCTTTCCAAACCGTGCCATGGTTCGGAAGGCGGTTTCTGCATGGCCGGAGAGCTGGTGTTGAATTGCTGCTGCGTTGATTTCTTCCTTGGACGGTCGCCTTCCTTCTGTTTCTTTGTTCGAGGATGGTACTGAATACTTTCGACGTGTCCACAAGGGTAATACGGGCCGCCTTGGAGAGGGTATGAGGCGCTTGAGCATGGTGCGTGTGTGACGGAGGTAAACCAGTTCGCAGTTGATCGTCGGCCAGATCGGTCACCGGAGTGACCGCTGAATTCGGCGTCTGTTGAGTTGCCTGATTTGGAGCAAGCTGGAAGAGGGGAACAAGGCGGCGTGGAGAACCAGCTAGAAGGCAAGGATGTGCCGTTTGCCAAAGTTCTGGAGATTCGCGTCGATCATGTCTCTCTCCCTCCGTCTCCCACCCATGGTTCTTCCATCTTCAGCCCCTTCCATGATTCACGCATTCCCTCTCCAGCCTCGTGAGTCAGATCTATTGTCACTCAGAACGTTTGGGTGTGCGGTACTCCTTTAGGCGCCAATGCGCTCCCGTCTTCCCTCTATCCATCCTATGTCATGGGCAAGCTGACTTTCTGGAAAACAGTCAAGCAGCCACCTCGCCAAAACGGCGTGCCTGTCATATAAATCCGCCCGTTATAGTGATACGTGACGGTTAGGGATATAGTCACGTATGTTGTTGGTGTCTCTCCACCTGCGCTGATATCGCATACACTGCTGGCAGCTCCGCACGCCCTCGCGGCTGAATTGCTGTATTTGAATCCTTGGAACAACGTGGGCAGCGAGGGTCGGTCCAGCGTGCACCTTCTCGCGAACCCTTCCCTCCTCAAGAAGTCCTTCCTGAGCGCTAGTCCACAGAGGTCAACAGATCTCGAAGGCTGTTTCGGGACCACATGGTTCTGCGCATTTCCAGGGCGTACACAAAACATGGGCGCTCTGGGCCGGTACAGCCTCCCGAATTAGCTCACGTCCGGGAGTAATGATCTTGATACGCCCGCTTGACACGCTCGATATAAAATGCCGTCCTATTCCTAGTCAATCAGCGCCTCTCCCCCGCTCAGACCTCACAATGCACGTCTCAGCCCTCTGGCCCGCAGCCCTTTGCGCGCTTGCAGCCGTGTCCCAGGCAAAACCGACACGGACGCGTGCTGTCCCTTTGTCGAAGAGAGCTCCTGCTGGGCCTGAGTACGTCTCGACGGAGAACGGTCATTTCACAGTCAACGGCTCGTGAGTGGTTACGCTGCCCACTGCTGAGTTTCTCCTGAATTAATTCAACCACAGGCTCTTGAACTTTGTGGGCACTAATGCGTACTGGTTGGCGGCTCTCGACAAAGAGGAGGACATCGACAAGACATTAGCCGACATCGCAGCGGCAGGAGTCAGAGTCGTGCGCACATGGGGCTTCAATGGTAAGTGACCAATACCTCTCTTTCAAACGGGCCTTCTATTTCATGCCCCGTAGACGTCGTCGACATTCCCGAGACGGGGACCTGGTTCCAACAAATCAAGGATGGGCAGCTCACGGTGAACGAGGGTCCCAATGGCTTGCAGAAGCTGGACAAGGTTATTGAGCTGGCGCAGAAACACGACATCTATGTGATCGTCTCGCTCACCAACAATTGGAACCCGGACCCGTCCGACGCCCCCTCAACTACCCTCACGAAACGAAACAACACTGGGTCTTCCCAAAACCGTAGTCGTAATGAACTGAGTAACGATTACGGCGGCATGGACGCGTATGTCAGAGGCTTCGGGTTGAAGGACCATGCGGAATTCTACAAGAACAGCGCTCTTGTTGATGCTTTCAAGAACTATACTACCCAAGTCGTCCAGCGCAATGTCAATAAACCAAACGTATTTGGATGGGAGTTAGCTAACGATCCGAGGTATTTTCTTTTTTTCTCCTTTATTCCGTGTAGTTGAGCAATGAACTTCAGGTGCAACTCTACCCTTCCCGCAGGAGAATGTACCCCTCAGGACGTAACCCGCTGGCACGCTACCATCGCTGAGCACATCAGAACCATCGATACCAACCATTTAATCAGTGCGGGGTAGGCGTCCACATCTCAGCTCACTTATTCAGCCTGTCTAAGACCCATTTCATTAGGCACGGCGGATACTTCTGTGTGGATTGCGAGAAACTGTTCCCGCTAGTTACCGCTCCCCCGCCTGCCGCATCCCCCGTGCCTGGTAGGAGACGTTCAACTGCCAGGTTTTTGACCAAGCGTCAGGTCCTCCGTAATCGAGTTGAGGTGCTCAAGAAGAGAAGAACGGCTACACCCCAACGACGGAATGCTACAATTCGTGGGCGCTGGGCTCCGACAAGTGAGCGATGTCTATCAGAGCCCTCGTTTCTCGACTCTGATCTTTGTCATAGGCACGCGCCGGCAGGAAGACCTTCAAGCCGTAGGGCCTGCGTTCGATGGATCCTTCGGCGTCGACAGCCAAGATATTCTGAACATTCCAGATATGGACTTCGGTAAGGGTGCCCGTCCTGTTGATTTGGTGGTATCTCAGATGGCATGTACAGGTTCATTCCAACTGTTCCCCGATCAGAACAAGTATGGCGTCGATGACCCGACTCTGTCACCTTTCGAGAACACTGTGCAGCAAGGCAATGACTGGATTAGGCAGCATGGACAGGACGCGGCGAAGTAAGTTGTTGACTATGCTTGAAAGTCATAGCCCACTGAATCTCGATAGCTTTGGAAAGCCGATCACGCTGAACGCATTCGGTCTAGTCACCCAGGACAACGCAGCAAGCTTTGCACCTTTCGATGGGTCGAGCGCGCCCTTCGGATCCGATGGCACCACCCAGACTCCCTTCGGCGTCACAAACGACCAGAGAACCGAAGCATATAGGTCCTGGATCGATAGTGGGTGATTAGATTTGTCCCTTTTCCTCTGCTGACAACGAAAGTAGCTGGCCTCAATTCCGGTCTTACGAACGTTATCCAGTACCAGTGGGGTCAACCGGGGCTTTCCGTCGCTCCCGGAACGCCTGTGTCTATCTCTACGGACAGCACGGGTATCGTTACCTCCGACGGTACTACTGGCGTGTCTCCCAACGATGGTTACTCTATCAATGATTCTGGCAGAGCTGACGTTGTCAATGCAATTCAAGAGGGGAACGCTGCCTATGGCTCTGATGCAAGCCTCCGCCGTTGAGAGACAAAGTTCGACAATGATACATAACGCCCCGTTATTCCCTACTAGGTCGCTATTCCTCTTTCCACTGGTTTACGATGGACATGACCGCTTCCCCCTATTACACGAACTATCCGGACATTCTATACGTTTTCGTGATGAACTATAAGACCCTCTGTAATGATTTTGAATGGAAGTTGTTCCAACTTTTGTTGCGTCTCAAACAACCTGCTGCGCTGGAAATGGTTCCAAAAATAGAACAAGCGCCCTGGCCATCTCCGGCGGCACCGAAAGCGGAATCAAACCGATATTGCTTGCGTTTCTAAGACGCGTCTGCTCTTTCCCAAGTTCTCCCATCATCAACCCCACAAACCCGCCACCACCCTCCAAACACGATGAAGTTCTTCATTGATAATCTACCTGTGAGTCGGAGCGCGCAAGACTAAAGTGCATACTGCGAGCACCCCCTCCAGATTATCTTCCCTTACGACAGAATATACCCAGGTAGGATTCTGCAGTCCGCCCACCGTTGCACCTCTCATCCCTCTCCAGAACAATATGCGTACATGTGCGACCTTAAACGAACCCTCGACGCGACAGTGAGCACAGATTGGGACCGGTTCCGCAGACCCGTCGTTCATCCAAGCATAAGGGCCACTGTGTCCTGGAAATGCCCTCCGGCACAGGAAAGACCGTCTCTCTGTTGTCTTTGATTGTGTCGTACCAGCAGGTACGCTCGTTTAGGATGCTCTCTCTGTGCTGTTCTAAACCTCTCATCCAGTTTTACCCAACGAAGCGAAAGCTGGTGTATTGTTCCCGGACGGTTCCTGAAATTGAGAAGGCACTGGCAGAATTGAAGCGGCTTATGGCGTACCGGATAAAGTGTGCGGAGACAGAGGAAGAGAGGCAGAAAGAGCAGTCCTTCATGGGACTGGGCCTGACGAGTCGAAAGAACTTGTGTATCAACCCAACTGTGAGTTGTCACCGGCTGAAGTTGCTCCCTTTATGGAAGAAATGTTAGGTCGCGAAAGAGAAGAAAGGGAAGGTGGTGGACGCCAGGTGCAGAGATTTGACGAATTCCGCTGTTTGCGAAAAGGGGCGTGCAGATCCAGGTTCAGTGGAGCTTTGCGAATGGCATGAGGTTCGTCGCGATCACTGTACCTGCTCCGGTGATGCTCAAAGTGCCTCTAGAACCTTGGAAAGCTGGAACCTGGGAATCTCATTCCTGCTGGCATATGGACCCTGGAGGACGTCTTGGAACATGGCAGGGAGAATATCGTTTGCCCTTACTTTACTGTGCGAAGGATGGTGAGCTGCCCTGTCCCGTTTACCCTCAGAAATGTCCAACATTTTGCGCGGCAGATGGCATTCGCAGACATTATCATCTATTCCTTTCACTATCTTCTTGACCCGAAGGTCGCTGAACAGGTCTCCAAAGACCTCTCGAAAGACGCTATTGTCGTGTTCGACGAGGCCCACAACATCGGTACGCGCACGAGATTGTGATGGGTCGTAAAGGGCTCACCTACTGCAGACAATGTTTGTATCGAATCTCTAAGTATCGACCTTACCCGCCCCATGCTCGATTCTGCATCCCGAAGTATTGTCAAGCTTGGAGAACGAATAGAGGAGTGAGTGTAGCGTTGATGCAGACCTCGGGAGTGCCCTGACTGTTTACAATAGGATCAAGACCACGGACGCTGCAAAATTACAGGATGAATATGCAAAACTGGTGGAGGGGTTGCAAGATGACGACGCTAACACTGCTGACGAAGACATTGTCATGGGAAATCCAGGTTCGTGAATCCACTCAGCTCCTGCGATCGTCGAGAGTTGAACACCTTTCAGTGCTTCCTGACGACTTATTGAACGAGGCAATCCCGGGCAACATTCGTAAGGCAGAGCACTTTGTCGCTTTCCTGAAGCGATTCGTCGAATACCTCAAAGTAAGTCCAGCCAAGATCCGAGGGATGTTCTAATGGTACCCATAGACTCGCATGAGAGTTCTGCACGTTGTGGCCGAGACACCTTTATCCTTCCTTCAACATCTGAAAGATATTACGTATATCGAGAGGCGGCCACTAAGGTATGCGAGTCACATCACGTCGCCCCCATTAGATCTTTACCGTTGAACAGGTTCTGTGCTGAGCGATTGCAATCTTTGATACGGACTCTTGAACTCAGCCGACTAGATGAATACTCCGCATTGCAGAAGATTGCTAGTTTTGCGACACTGGTCGCAACTTACGAGAAAGGTACTCCGATGTGCAGTATTTAGCGTGGTAGCCGGTGAACACGTCAACAGGTTTTCTCCTCATCCTCGAACCATTTGAAACGGACACTGCGACTGTTCCAAACCCCGTATTTCACTTTACGTATGTCCAAATTTTAATTCACAAGGAAGAAAGGCTCTGACGCTCTTTGCAGATGCTTGGACCCGTCCCTTGCCATCAAACCCGTTTTTGAGCGGTTCAGCAGCGTGGTCATTACTTCTGGAACCATCTCACCACTCGACATGTATCCCAAAATGCTTCAATTTACGCCTGTCGTGCAAGAAACGTACCCCATGACACTCACAAGGAACGCCTTTCTCCCTCTGGTGCGTCGGGTTCCCTTGACGGCAGATGTCGTGCTTTAATATATCACAGGTAATCACTCGCGGGAGTGACCAGGTCGCAATTAGCTCTCGATTTGAAGTCAGAAACGACCCTGCGGTCGTCCGGAATTTTGGGAGCATTCTCGTGGAATATAGTAAGATTGTGCCAGACGGAATCGTGGCCTTCTTCCCCAGCTATCTGTATATGGAATCCATTGTTGCCGCATGGAATGACATGGTGCGTTGCTGGTCTCGTTGCAATTCCAGTCATCTTAACGACATCTTTAGGGGATACTCAACGAGGTGTGGAAACACAAGCTTATCTTCGTTGAGACTCCCGATGCCAATGAAACCAGCATCGCTCTGGAGAACTACCGCCGGGTATGTTACCCATTTAGACCTTAGACACCACGCTTACACAGTCGTCCCAGGCCTGCGATAATGGTAGGGGTGCCGTCATGTTATCCGTAGCTAGAGGAAAGGTTTCGGAGGGGATCGACTTCGACCATAACTATGGGCGGGCCGTGATTATGTTTGGGTGCGTATCCCCTCACCCCTTTTGGAGAGGCAGAGTTGAAACAGTACCCCTGCAGCGTTCCCTATCAATACACTGAAAGTCGGATACTGAAGGCTCGCCTTGAATATCTGCGGGACGCATACCGAATCCGAGAGTCTGAATTCCTCGGGTTCGATGCCATGAGGAACGCCGCACAGTGTGTGGGGCGTGTTCTTCGCGGCAAAACGGACTGGGGACTCATGGTTTTTGCTGATAAAGTTTGTCCCAATTGTCCCGCCCTCGTGGTTGCAATACTGATTACGCTTGCTCCAGCGGTTTGCTAGGGCCGACAAACGCTCCAAGCTCCCTAGGTGGATAAATCAATACATTACGGAGACCGCGTCGAATCTGTCCACGGATATGGCCCTAACATTATCAAAGCTCTTCATGCGTACGATATCCCAGAATCCGAACGAAAACCAAACCGGGGTATCGCTTTGGACACTGGAAGATATCCAAAAGGCTCAGGCGAAGCAGAAAGCTCTTACGATGCAGGCCGAGCAGAAGGCTGGCTCAGAAGACGACGAGTATGGAGACGGAGGCTTAAGTGACAACGCGCTAATGGATTTCGACTTGGACGTATAGGCACATGGTATCACTGCGTGTACAGTAGTTGCCAATGCGAAACTCATTTTGGAGCGTTTCATGTCGACTGGTGAAGCATGTCGTTGAGCGGGGGGCGAGGGGCGAAAGGAGGCTTCCTGCATTCCTTGCAGATTCCTGTGGGCTCCTGTGGACATTGATCAGAACTCCAGACAACGTGATGCAAGGACTCAAGGTGGACCTACAGTTCTGTCGTCGTAGCGTTCAGGATTGTTGAAATGGCGACGGCAGCCACAGCCCGTCGGGGAGCAGGCTGGGTTGTGCCATTCACTATTATAACACCCAGGATCCCTGCAGTCGACCACCGTCTCTTGGATGAGATCACGGTGGCGACATTCAGCGTAGTAAATGAAGTGTAAGATTCTGTGGCACATTCTGTCTGCGATTGAAGTCTGTCATTTCCT
Organism: Coprinellus aureogranulatus; assembly: GCA_027627275.1. NCBI lineage: Eukaryota > Fungi > Basidiomycota > Agaricomycetes > Agaricales > Psathyrellaceae > Coprinellus > Coprinellus aureogranulatus. The sequence goes on along the minus strand of JANDKE010000853.1, from coordinate 10,828 downwards.
GGATAAAGGAACATGTAGCCGATGGATAAACCTGCCTGACAAGGGCGGCCGGGATAGTCCAGGGAAGATTTCTGAGCGGTAGTGCGACAGCTATAAGGAGGGTGATACGGAGCTGGAGCAGAATCGGAAGCGGGCTGGGCTTGTTTAAAGCGGGGGTGCTGGAGATTCGGGGTGAAATCTGCTGAGGAGCCCAGAGAGGCCCTCGCCAGGTTATAAGGGTTTTCAGACTCTGAGGTCAGGGACCGAGGAATGCATTTTCCTTGATTTTGGGCAAATTTGGTGCGATACACCTCAGGAATCTCGCATGGTGTCAGCTGGGCTGGATCGACTCGTTCCCTGTCGTCGCGTTAAGGTTTGCCCAATTGACATCGAGATCTCCCAGATCAATGGAAATCGTGAGGCGTTTGAGGGAAGCCAGCGCGTCGGATAAGGAGTGTTGCTGTCGCCAATGAAAACATCCATTCTGAAGCGACATTTGTAGGAAATACGAACCAGCTGGCTAGATATCTTTAATATCTACTTCGAAGCGTTAGATAGCCATATGGTTCCACCCCGCTATGATCCTGAATGACGACAGCGCGTTCAGCTTCAGCCAAGAGTAGACATGCATTTCCCCCAAAGGACGTGGGGTGCGTATGCGGCCAAGTTGCCGACGCGGTTCCCCGAAGTGCACGATGCCGGCTGGGGAATAATGTCAAAGGGAAAAAAACGCGAGGATAGCTACCCGGCGTTTCAGTAGCAGAAGGAGAATAACGCCACATTTTCCGTACTGAGGAGTCTATCCCGGGCTCCTTCCCATTAAGGGGACCGTGCAAACAGGGAAAGCCAGCTTGAGTGCTCCCGTGATAGGTGTGGCATTGGAAGTCCCCAACTGCACAACTTCCTGTACTTGCATATTTTACTCGAATAGTTATGGGCTGCGATTTGCGAATCATGCNGAGCGCGCGCGCTATAATGGCGAAGGCGAGATGACCGCACGACTCCGTAGTTTGCCAATATATTAATCGCAGTTAGAATGTAAAGCCCGGAAACTGGGTACACGTCTCGTTATCGGTGTGATGGTCATAGCTAAGCGACGCAGGGCCATTTGAGATCGTGAGGCGCCACGCCATAGCCAGCATGGCGTTACTCGCCAGATGATAAACCATGTAGTGAGAACGATGAAATCAACAGGAAGTAATGTTCCTTGGCACCCGACTGAGCAACCATGAGCTCAGTAATGCAGCTCTATCTATGNGGTTTGTGAGGAGTGGTGGAATTAGCTTGATGGAAAGCAAATAAGATACATGCTGCATGACGTGAATAGAGATCTTCGCCTCAAAGCCTCTATCGTTCGTCACGAGGACTCCTCTTTCTCCTTCTTCGACAGGTCCTCCTTTATAACGTCCGTAACGCTCCGAATGGGTTCACCCTTGATGACTTTCTTCACCTCGTCGGAGTCCAAAGTCTCGTGCTCGACAAGGGCATGAGCCAGCTGCGAAAGGAAATCATCAGACCAAGAATACAGGCATATCATCAACATATGACGTACCCTGTGCAGCTCTTCCATCTTCGATGTGAGGATNGACCTAGCACNGTCCTCACCGCCCCGTACCGATCCGTGAAGAATGGCGNTATCGAGCCCCGAAGTAACTCAAACAGTATGGCAATCAAGCAAAACGTGGTAATCGCGAGACCTTCGGACCCAATCCTGTAAAGACAAACAGGACATACCGGCTAATTTCATCTTCGATTTCTTCCCTTCGGCGGGGGCTCAAGTTATGGTCTTTAGGGTCATAATACACCGGGCCGAGTTTGGAGAAACCCCATCGCTGTGATCGAGGAGAATCGTGAACGAACTGTTATGGGCGTGGTGACAATTCAACGTACCTCAACCATGTTATGAGCCGTCCGCGTTGCCTGTTGAATGTCCGAGCTCGCGCCACTCGATATGTTGTCTTCGCCGTAGACTGTATGACTGTAGTTGGATATGTATTGCGGATGCACGCTGGGAATACACTCACTTAGCTCTTCCGCGATCCGTCCTCCCATGGATACAGCGATACCGGCAAGGTACTGCTTGTAACTGACCGATGTCCTGTCGTCCTCTGGTAAGAAGGATGTCTGGAAAAGAACCTCAACAGATTGAAAGGGACCACGGGATTAAGTCGTACGTAGCCTAAAGCGTGGCCACGGGGCACACAAGTGACCTTGTGAAGTGGCATGGCACCATCCGAGTATAGGGCGACGAGCGCATGGCCTCCCTACATTATGAAGGGCAAACTCGATCAAGTAGCTGTAGCTAACTGAGGCAGGATACATACCTCGTGGTAAGCAGTGGCCAAGCTTGTTCTTGGGGTCCAGATACTGGCTCTTCCGCTCCGCTCCCATAAGGATTCGGTCCTGGTAGAGTGAAGTGGGCTGACGAAAGTGTACAAAATCAAAACTGACNTTCGCCCACTCNAAATGTTTGAGGGAGACTTCTGTCGCCTTCTCCTTTGATGCTTGAATCGCTGCAAGACTATCATGGCATAGATCAGGAATTAGAGGCAATTGACGATTTGTCTATGACGGCACTGACTTGACCATGTTCTGGAGATCAGCTCCCGAGAAACCTGGAGTCCCTCGTGCCAGAATCTGAGGATCAACACCTGGGCATGGGCATCAACATATCAGTGAGCTGCCCGGGGAATAGAACAACTACACTTGCCGGGTGCAGTGGTCACATTACGCATGTGATGCGCCAAGATATGTGCCCGGCCTTTAATGTCGGGCAAAGGCACCGCAACNTGCNTGTCAAACCTTCCGGGTCGAACCAGCGCCCTTTGAACAGACAGGCATGAGCACACTGGGGACGAACTGAATCCTTTACAGAATAAACCCACTGGTCAAGACTTTCGGGAAAATTGGTCGCAGCAATGACGATGATCGCTTCGCTCTGCTGGAAACCATCCATCTCCACCAGAAGCTGATTCAGGGTCTGTTTCATGTATTGCTGGTCCCGACTGCTACGCTTGCCACCAACTGCGTCCAATTCGTCAATGAAAATGATAGCGGGCTCCTTCTTGCGCGCCGCAGCGAAGAGTTCGCGCACACGCTTCGCACCAACGCCAACAAACATTTCCTCAAAGTCGGAGCTAAATGGGCACCCAGCACATCATGAGCGATGTGATTGTGTAGGGGAAATGAGAACGTACCCAGACGCGAAGAAGAACGGTACCCCAGCCTCTCCCGCGACGGCTCGCGCGAGCATGGTTTTGCCGGTGCCCGGTGGTCTGTCGCAATTCAGCCTCATTTTAATAAAACATCGTCATAGAATCTGAGAGGGACTTACCCTGTTAAGAGAACGCCCTTCGGCAGCTTACCGCCTAAGGATGAAAACGCGGCAGGGTCCTTCAAGAAAGCGACGATATCTTGTAATTCCTGCGAGGCACGAATCGATATGAAGTCAAGCAAGCAGGGTGAAAATGGTGATTACCTCTTTGGCTTCATCCACACCGTGAACGTCACTAAACTTCACCGTTTTGCCTTCGGCCGGCTCAAACTGCGACTGGCGCGGTCCTGCTTTCATTAATCCGCTGTTCTCAAAGAATACCGATAGAATGACGAGGAAGACTGATAATGAACGCGTTCAGTGAGCGTTCACCTATGCGCGTGATGAGATACGCACAGAAAGAGCTGACGAGCATGATGGCAATGAATCGGATGGTCCGCGGAATCCAGGAACCTTTACCTAGATCATCGGTGGTAAGAAACACTACTCGGCAGGCGGAGAGACACAACGAACGTTCAACAATTGAGACCTGAATGGGCTCGACAGGGTGCTTATCTCCGGTACCGTCCAGCTTAACGAAAGCCGGAGGCACGCCCGTCGTATGAGGCACGGTCGGTGCAACCAAAGGGCCAGCGAGTACTGACTCAGCAATAGCCTGGCTAGTAAGCGGTTTCGAGATCACGGCATTCGGAGCAGGGTTCTGCGTCACACCCGCCTCTGAGCTTTCGGCTACTGGCGAATCCGACTGCATAGGCGGGGTTTGCGGCGAGGAGACATCTACGGCTGGATGGTGTGCAGCGAGGAGGCTATCCCTTCTCCGCACAGCGGAAAAGGCGGAAGCTCTTTGGTCGGTGTTCACGAGGCAAGTCAGGTAGAGTTTGAATGCTTCAGGTGACCGGAGGAGAGGAGAAGAAGGGTCCTATGCGCGCCATGAATGCGACCGAGGTGAAGTTAACGGAGCCAGACACATACGAATTCGCACATCCTTTCCCAGCGACTAATAACCAGTTCATACGACGACTTCATCTTTGTGGCGACCAGTGCCTCAAAGAGGGCGACCTGTTTCGCAACATCGTGTGGATGCACGTTGGCTTCCGCCTCAAGCCGTGTAATATGCGCTACAACATGGGGCGTTGGTAGCGGTGTTGGTTTCTGCCGGCCAAAGATGGAGCCCAACGAGAGCTGGCGCCTATGGAGTTGCACGACAGTGCTCCGAGTCGTCGGGTGTGCCAGGCGCGGCAATGCGAGTTTGAGAAGCTGGGAAGAGTGGGGTGGTGTCGAGAAGTGGCGTATGAAGAGGGGGTTCAGCGGCACTGGGTGCTGCCTCGCCAGGGAGAGGCGAGCGAGGAGTCCCAGCATCTACAGTCGTCGTCGGTCGTGCTGCGACAGGGTGACGTTGGACCGAGTCGTCACCGTTCCGCGTTGCGGCAGTTGAAAATCCGAAGCCACGTGCCCGGGTCCTTTGGCGCCTATTTCTTCTCTTGCATTCCCCCGCCATGACCGACAAGCAGAAATGTTGAGACCATTCACATCCTCCCCAGGGGATCATATATCTAACGGCTGCGTCAGCTTTTGTTGCCCTTACCGTAGTCAAAGACACTTGCGATGCTGCGTTGCACTCGATCGCAGACGCGGATGGCATCGTCCCCGAAGATCTCTCCCAGCTCAAAGACTCAGATTTCCAGACGATCCACTCGGACTTCATCTCATTGCTTGCATATATCTATTCTGCCACCACGAAGACAGCGCTGGCTCTCAAACCATCCTCTCCAACCTACTCAGCATCCCTCACACCCCTCAAAGAGCTTTCGGAAAATGTAGCCCGCCTTGCCAGCAATGTCCGCGTCGTTCGAAAAGCCCATGGAGCCACAATCCTGAAAGAGATGCGGGCATCCGCTCGGGGTGTCGTTTCAGCTGTCCAGGGTCTTGCTCAAACGCTCGTTTCAGATCTTTCCTCGTCAAGTGAACCCGGAGAGGATTATCTGTCCAAGGTTGGGGAGGTCCATCATGCCATAGACCAGCTACGCGGCTCAAACGGCCTGTCAAGCAACAACATAGCTGCGGCGCGTAAGATATATTTGGCTGACCAGGGCTCCTTAGCCGACGCGTTGAGCGAGTTGCAGGAGATGGGAGATCCCAAGGGAAATCGAGACGACGATTTTGATGACGGATGGGATGCACTGGGCATTGAAGCATCACCAGGTCTGACCAAAGAAGAACTAGAAAGGCTCAGAAAGGTGCGTTTTCTGGGTTGGCCGATCGTCTTGCTGCGTGCCAACGTCCGTTCACAGATCGAATCTATCATCAAGTTATGCAACCTATTGCACAAAACAGTTGCGAAAAAAGTCCTATCTGCTTCACTTCAAGGTCTACCGGTTCAACCCGAGCTGAACGCCGTCGTCGACGGCCTTGCGAACGACTCTGCTCTGCTGCCGGCCGCAGTAGACGATCTCATCTCCACTACCTACTCACCCCAAGACACGAGCGACATGCTGGAACAGTTGCTTCATCTGGATACAATTATGGTGGGCATACAGTCTCGCCTGACCTCCCTTTTCAGCCTGGAACCTGTCGAAAAGATGCTGAGAGAGTCAGTGGCCGCCGGAAAGAAAGAACCTGGCGTCAGGAAGTGGTTTGATACCTGTTTTGCAGAAATAAAAAAGTTAACAAGTCAATTGTCAACATCTCTACAAGCCACGCAATAAACGGCTGTTGGAAAAGTACCGCCCTATCCCTATCTAAGCCTATCTGCTGCATTGTTTGAAGGCTAACGGAATCACATANAATACCGACAAGCGAGATTAGCTCTCTCTAGAAGTCCCGACTTGTCTGTCACCTGAGTTCCCCTTCTTCATGCCCGTCCGNCATGGCNTCCACGGCTGGTCGACCATCCTGTGAAGATTGCTCTTTCTGACGGTTGCGTTCCCTTTCCCAGAGCTCTCTCCATTTGCCCGCCAAAAAGTTGGGGTACAATGCCGCACTCCTAACAGACCGCAGTTTCTCCTCGAAGCGTGACACCTTCTCTTGCTGAGCTTGGAGATCGAACGGTGGCGCCTGCATCTAAGTGACAAAGATCTCAGCACGCTCGCANTCGAACAGGGAGGTAAAGGCGGAAGAAATGCATGCAGCAGAGATAGCTACCCACCAGCTCCGCCTCCCGTTTCGCCTTCCATTCGGCCCTCATGGCCTCAATCTTCTTCTTTGACTCCTCGTTGGATCGAGATGCATTTGTTCCCTAATGGGGAGGGTTCAGCTCATCCAACCGAAACTTCAGGGGAAAATAAAAAAGCACTCACCTTCTTACTGAAGAGTTCTGTGTATATATCTGCGTTGTTGAGATTAAGATCTGACACACCCACGTAGGCTGCANGCTTGCGGGCTCCAGCCGATGTAGAGAGCTTGATATCGCTCAGCACATCCTTCCCGCCAGGAGTCGAAGCAGCAACTTTAGAGGGGCCGGAGACCGTTCCAGGGGTGCTAGGCCCAGAAGATTTCAACTATCTTGTGTTTTTTGATAGGTGGAAGCTTATTACGTCTCTTCGGTACGACTGGAGGCGCCGCGGAAGAATCTCTGTCGCTCTTTGCTCGCGCCGCGTCGTCTGCCAGAGGCGGCGAACTGGGAGTTCCTCCAACGACGTCAACTTCCATTTCGTCATTTGTTGCGGCCTTCAGAGTCGCCCTCCCAGTCGCCCTCCCTTTCGCAGACCCTGTTCTTGATGCAGAGGCGGATGAATCCCGCATACTTTCATCTTTCGCCTTCATCAGGACGTCCTTTGCCCTGAGTTCCTTCGGCCCTCTCTTGCCACCTCCTACGGCTCTTCCTCCCCGCCCCTTGCCCTTTGACTTCGCTTTTGGTTGATCATATTCCTCTTCTGAGAGCTCTTCCTCTCCTTCCACGTCGACATCCATCCCAATATCCAAGTCTTCGAACTCGTCGGACAATTCAGAGGCAAAGTCATCGGGCTGCGCGACAGCCTTCTTCTTCCTAGGCGGCCTTTCGGCCTCGGCTTTGCCCTGAGACTTCGTATTTGGCTTCCTTCTCTGAGATTTCGTAGGCACATCGTGGACACTCGACGCTGTGGAGGCGCGACGCATCAAGCGACTGCTGGAGGTGGGAATACCTGGAGACTTGGACGGTGAGGCCACCGCCTGTGAAGCACCAGTACTTTGACATTCTTTCTCCTCATCTGATGAGAACACAGGAGCTACTCTGCGCGGCTTGGAGCTGGTCTCTGCCTGAACTTCATCGTCGAATACCCCGCTGATCCCCGCATCTTCGTCGTCCGAGTTGATTCGTTGGCGCTTCCTGGGTATTGTCCTCTGTATTGGGGACTCGGACGGTTCAGCTTTCCTACGGTTCAGCAAGGGTGCCTGTGTTCCAGTCAAAAGCTTGGACTCACAGTGAGAGGAGACGACTCGCGTACCGACATCAGGAGGTGGTCAAGTGTTGAGAGAGAGGGCGGCTTCTAATTTGAGATGCCGTCCTCCAAACAAGGGCAAGCACGTTCCGATGATGTCATTGCCTATACCCCTATCCTGATTTCCAGCCTCAAGCAGCAGAGGGACAAGTGCTTTCATACAGTACATGTTGTGACGATCTAAGATAATACATTGGATGTGTCCGTTTCTCATGCCTCTGAAGGCGTCTCTTTGTAGAATTTGAGCAAGTCCTGGACGTCGTCCCGGCTGCCAAGGAAGACGGGGCACCTTTCGTGAATCGACCTTGGCACAATGTCTAGGATGCGCTTGGTACCAGTCGTCGCAATTCCACCAGCCTGTAACACAAAGTTGGCTTGAGGGTCTGACAGAATCTCTACTACGCACCTGTTCCGTGAGGTAGGCCATAGGGAACGCTTCGTAAAGGAGTCTTAGCTTGCCGCTCTTGCTCTTCTTGTCATCAGGGTACCCGAAAATGCCACCGTAAAGTAGGGTTCGGTGAACATCAGCAACCATGGATCCGATGTAGCGAGCGCTATAGGGCTTGCCGTTCGCTGGGTACTTGATGGACTTCAGGTAGGCAACTACTGGGGGGTGGAAATACATGGAGTTTCCTTCATTGAAGGAGTAGATCTTGCCCCGTGGCGGGATGGTGATCTTGGCCGAGGAAAGCGATTAGAACGAACCACCACAAAGACTAGGGTCGGATCTTACATTGGGGTGAGTAAGAATGAATTCACCAAGCGCAGCGTCGAGGGTGTAGCCATTCACACCCTGGCCTGTGGAAAGGACCAAATTGCAGGATGAACCATACCTATAAACAGTGATACGACCAGATTAGCGAGCTTTCTCAGACAAGGGGAGAAACCGGCTGCCCACATGGTATATCCAGCCGCGACCATCTCGCTACCAGGCCTCAGAACATCTTCGATACTTCCCTTCGAGTCTGGCCTCTGCAAAAGTTGCCATATCCTCGTCAGCTTCTGACCTTCTTTGTTTCTAATCTCGAAATGTCTGGGAAACTCACGATCTTGTAGATTCCAAAAATAGTGCCAATATTGACACCAGCATCGATATTGCTGCTTCCGTCCAGAGGGTCGAATACCACGCAGTACTTGCCCTTGTGAGGATCACCGATAATAACCGCCTCCTCGAGCTCCTCCGATACGAGGACGGCAGTCTTTCCCGACGCACGGAGGGCGTTCACCATGATATCATTTGAAAGCACATCAAGCTTCTTCTGCTCTTCACCCTGGACATTCGTCTCACCGGCCAGACCGACCCTAGGAGGCGATAAGATAATGCCCACTTCGACAAGAGGAAGAGGGACACGTACAAGTTAATCAGTCGAGCTTTCCTGACATTAGTCGCTATGAACTTGGATGTGACTTGGATAGCGGTAAGGAGAAGTGTGAGATCGCCACTGGCGGCGGCACCCAGACGGAGTTGATCATTCAAAACATGGCTGTAACAGCGCCTCGTGAGCGTCTGGTGGTGATCAGTCTTCGTTCGTCGCTCACCGAGTGAGGGTAATGAGATCGGTGCTGGGTGGCTGCTCGATGGGTTCCATTGCTGGGAGGGGGAGGTGAGTGAGATGATGGGGGTTGGAGTTCAAGATCGTAATTGGGGCGGTTGCCCGCTTAGAATAGACGGACAGAGTCGGGCGGTCGAGGGCTCATTTGGTTCCGTCCAGAGGCTATAAGATGCACCCTCATATTACGCTCCGACGGGACTCACGGAACTGCAAGAAACCCCTATTCACGTGCACCGGATCTACCTCCCCTCAACGGTCCGCGTCCAATATACGGACCGTGTCTGTACGATATGCACTCAAGACTGAAAATATACTACATGGTTATCAATCATCGCTTCCGTTTCGTTCCAGCAGTCACTATAGGTTCTCTCGATTTGCGGGGCCGTAAAGGTTGTGGAAACGCATCGCTATCCTCGTCTTCTTCTCCCTCCTGTGCGGGCTGGGGTCCTTTGCCCATCGTTTCGGCAGGGTCCAAACCTCGGATCCCACTGGTGTTCGGGCCAATCGTCTCCGGGGACGTCATCTCTTGGCCGGAGCCAGATTCTTCCCCGCCTTCATCGTCCTCGTCTTCGTCCTCATCGTCCTCTTCATAGGCGTGCGACTGTGCTTGCGCGATAGCCGCTGCTATCTCAGCGCTGATGCTCGCAACCTGCGCCTCGAACGGCACTGGGTATGCACCGTCGGAGGTCACCACTGGCATTGCCTGCTCCCCAGTTTGGAAAAGAGCGGAGATGGTTCTCACAGACTCTACCAACTGCTGCTCATCGTCTTCACCCAGTCTCCGCTTCTTCCCTTTAAAGTTATATTTCCTTAGCGGAACTGTCAGCCTAACGTCGCTCACTAAGCGTAAGAACCTGTGCTTACACGTTTGGATCTGGTTCCCAATTAGGGTCGTGAGTCCGCATATGTGTCGTCAACGTCGTTTCTTCGGGTGAACGTCTTCTCACAAGTCGGTGCTTGACACTTGTATGGCCGCTTCCCTGTGTGCGTTCTGCGATGTCTGGCCAAGCTACTCGAGTCACCAAATGTCTTCCCACATCCGGGGTATTCGCAGCAGTGGGGCTTCTCCCCAGTGTGGACGCGAGAGTGCACGTGTAGTGCTGAGCGCTGTTGCAATGGATTCAGGATTGTCGCTCCAGAGGGCAATAGAAAGAGACGTACCTGAATGAAAGTCTTCCCGCAGTTGTTGAATGTGCACATGAAGGGTCGTTCGCCAGTGTGGATCCTCATATGCCGTGCAAGGTCACTGCGGCGTGTAAAGGATTTATGGCAGTTGTCATGTTCACAAGTATGTTGGTTGGGGCCTTTGTCCTTGTCCTTGCCCTTCTTCCCAGATCGTTTCCCAGTAGCATCTTGAGCTGACGGCTGAGGTAATGCAGACGTGGACGCAACAGGTTGAACAGGCTCTGCTCTCATAGTAGGTACCATGGCAGGGATGGGGGGGCGGTGGAGGCGTCATCGCCGAGTCCCCTTCGACGGGGCGCGAATGAGATATAACGGGTGACGCGTCAGGGTCGGTTAGGGTATGTGGGGATGGGTGAGCAGCATCTGGGTAAAGCTGTGCGGGGAACTGGCTCAGGATGTCATTGAGGTCTGAAAATTCG
>JANDKE010000852.1:0-19275 GCA_027627275.1 Coprinellus aureogranulatus | reverse complement strand
GACCACCCCCTCTTCGCTTGAGCCGGGACCATCGCCTCAGCCGTCTCACCAGCATCCACTCTTGGAGATTCGGAGAGTCTCCGTCTTCGTACCAATCGTAATTCTGAGCCTCATGCACGGGGACGGCGTTTGACCTCACTCGGGAGCGCCTCGCAACATTTCTTTGAGGACAGAGAGGTCGCAGAGTCGCCTATGGAGTACGACGAGGCGGAGAGGCGGGACCTCGGATCGATTGGGGCCTCGTCCCCCGTAGAGCCTGAGGTGTTCCAGGTGGCGGGAACGGGGGAAGAGATGGAGCTTCGCGAAAGGACGGGTACGGAAGGCACTCTGGAATCAGTGGATGCTGACGAAAGGGTTCTACTACCGAAAGCGACTGTGTCAGTGGATGAAATGTTGGACGAGATGATATCGAAGTCGTACGAACTGGTATCTGAAGGTACGTTCTGGTTAACCTTTGGTCCAGGTTTGGCCCTTAGCTGATGTTCTCATCGGCTCAGAGCCCGCCCCGCCGTCCATGCATGGTGTGAAGATTTCGTCGTCTGGGCCTGTACCCCAATCTGATGCACCAGCAAATGTGGCTCTCGCTGGAACTCCATCCCCCGTACGCCCGTTACACCTCAAACCGAAGTATACCGCCCAAAGCCTCCTCGATGAGCTACGACGGGAGTCTCCCCAGGGTGATCAAGGCAAGACCTCTGAGAACTCGAACGTAGGGGTGAAGACACCCGCGATCGAGACGTGCAGGACACTGAGCGGGACGTTCAGCGTGAATTCGGCGTCTGATCGTAAGTTATCCATCGCTTTTGTCGAACGGGGTGTCTAACCTGGGAGCGAGTGTAGTGGAAGCGAGGTTGATGGATGTGGCAATGGATGACGAGGAGGACCTGCATGTGCACATCGGGTCGGGGTTCGGTAGGGCGAGCGTCGTCCGGAGGCAGTGTACGTCGCCTTCGCATCTATGACTTCCTTGGAAGATTCCTGATCACGTCTCCATTTACAGCTACCCTCAAGCCATTCGACCATCCAACCCTGGAAGGTGGTGCTGTGGAAGGCGGTGCTTCGCACAAAGCGGATCTCGTTGACGACGACCCAACTACCCTGATACCTCCCGAGCGTTCCAATACGCTCGAACTGGAATTCGAGCTGCAACGCCTGAAGGAACAAAACAAACAGGCTATGGGCGCACTAGAGGAAGCGACGAGACAGATTCACAGTTTGGAGGAGAGGCTGGCAAGTGTAGAAGTGGATAGATGAGGAGGGTGTAGTGGCAGAGCGGTTAAGGTGTGTACACGACGGGTTCAACGCCAAACGCAATTGATACTGTGTACGCGATCGTTCTCTGGTCTGAAGTAAGAGAGTTCTTTCCGCCTCTTGGGAGCGTAAGCTATGCCAAAGTCTCCTTGACGGTGATTATCAAAAATCCCCAGGGTGTACCGAGACCGTCTGGCCTTCCGCCTGGTACTCATATCCTGGGGAAAGCGGCCTTTCAGTCGGGAACCAAAAGCGCTTAGGGCTATCCTGCCTCATGCCATTCGCTTCGCCAATTTAGGTCATATGCGGTGGTGGCTATGCACTTCTGTTGCGAAGCACGGCAGTGGCCCGATGCCTCGAGGCATCCCTTCCTGCTCCAAACCACGACTGCTTTCGCGATTGTTTCAACGATGAAGAATCACTTGACGCGATTATATTCTTCGACTCTCGGCAGCGGTGCACACACACGGAACCATGAAATTACGGAAGCCTCCAGCTCACAATTCGCTTCAAACTATGACTCCGGAAATACCTTAGCGGTTCAAGAAGACTCCGCCTTGCATCCGGATGTTGATGCCGTCCCAACCAATGCGGCGACGAAGAATCGCTTCAAACGGATTCTCAAAGGTCTATGTTCCTCGAAGCTCAGCCCCATCCACGCGGTTAGAAAACAGGGATTGTCCAGAACTGCTCACGCCCTGCCAAATGAAGGAGAATTTTCTGGCGGACGTCAGATCCTCCAAACTTCGATTGTCGTTTTCGACGTCGCGTTCTCCGTGGTCGAAACGATTCCAGTATTAGGAGGGCCATTGAAAGGAGCACTCGAGGCCTTGTGCAAGGTTCTCAGGCTGGTTGAGGTACGCCTGCCGTCATTCCGCTATAATCGTATGCTGATTCCTTCCTTATGGCACAGCAACGATTTCAGAACCAAGAGGACATTGGAGCCTTGACGGAAAGGCTTACAACGTTAATAGAGACTTTGTGCAAAGCCGGGACGTCCGATGACGTTCTCCGGCAATTAGTCAGGTAAGAGTCCCTTCACCGTTTCTCGCCACGCGCATTGACCATGAAGGCGGCTGCACGACATCGAGAGGAAGCTTCAATGCATGCTTTCCAAGTCGGGGATTCGTTATCCAGCAATCGCACAATTTCTTGCAGGCTGTAACGATGAAATCAACTCGTGCTTGCTTGATTTTACGGTACGACGGTGATGCTTGACTCTTGCCTGAGGAAGGAAAGGCTGATACAGGCGTGCCATTCAGGCGTCCCGGTTGGCAATTCCAGATATGGAGAGGCTGAGCACGGAGTGTGTGACAGTTATAGACCCTTTTGGATTTCCGCAGAAGATGCTGCGGGGGGACATGGGTAGCAACGAGGTGAGCTATATGTGGCTAATTATTAAGATACCGTTCTCACTGTGATACCTGTTAACCATTCCTAGCTCGTTGCGCAGATTATCCTTAATCGATACAGCATTAACCCAAGCTTGAAGAGGCTTCTCGACGGATTCGTCCGCGGTCAGATGTATGAACTGACGATGGACGATGGGCAGGAAATTAGAGCACTAACTGGTGTTCTGGTTTCAAGAATAGGACAAGGCTCAACAGTGGCTATGAGTGTCATTATCGAGAGGCGAGTAGACGTCGATGAACCGGCTTCCTGTCCGATATGCCACGGAGTAATGCCTACTTCACCGGATGCGAGGACGGTGTGGTAAGCAATAGTTGCCAAATATCCGTGGTAATCCCACCATTTCCGAGCCCTTTACTGATGGTACCCCATAGTAATACATGCGAAAGAAGGGTGTCAGCAATCAAGTCTCACATGGAGGCATCCGCATCGTCGAGCGAACATGCTGAACAAAGCACTAGCCAGGGCTTGGAACTCTTTCGCCAGGTGACGGTGTTGTCCACCCCCGCCCAAACTCCCCAAGGGTTCTTCACTCACGCATGGGACTTTACGATCAGCGGCAGCAAGATGTCGAAGAATCCAACTCAGTCACCCGAACCAGGGGATCTCCTAGAACCCTGGACACTGTCAGGTCCGGGGCCTTATGACCCTCTTCCTGGACAGGACCGTGTCTTTGTGTCCAGCTCCCACGCTTGGCCTCGTCTGGACTCCTCTCCGCGACCTAGTGCGAGTCCGCTGGCTCGTGTCCAGACCTTTTTTGGGCAAATTTATTGCATTTCTAGTCTAAGTTGCACAAAACATTGTGCTACAGCTTCATAGAGCGTCTTCTGACAGCTTCCTCATTTTGATGTTACAGCTGTTCTTCCACTATGATTCCAGCATTGGCCGCATGTCACTTTCATCCTTTTTACCCCCTTCTCTGTATTATAAACCTCTTCCACGCCTGTACTTTACAGTAAGACAGCCCAAGTCGCCTCTCGTCACGCACGGTTCCCGGTCGGCGGGACTTAACTCTGAGTTTCATCCGATACGCTGACCCGGGGGTTCGGTGTCAGAGAGGCCCGACCTTAGAAATAGATACATACATACATACATACCGTCGCATGAGTATCACCAAGGGGTTCCCGAGCCCGTGGGAACCTCCGTGGGTCATCTAATCCTTGTGCAGCAGGCGCCCTCACCTCATAGCACCCCGTACCCTCTGGTTCAAGGAACGAGACTGGGGTGAATAATGTAAACAAAAGAAGTAAAAGCAACGTAAGGGTGCCAAAAGCACGAAAGCAGTCCCACATCCAATTCAGGTATGCTTCTGTCACCTTGGTTGGGCTATCGAAGTTGAAAGCGAGCCGCGATTCATGTTGAGTAGAACCATACGCATTCACCTGCGGCGGTGGGGTCGAGAGTCTCTACTTCGCGTAGTTCCGTTCGGAGGCGGGGGAATCGCATTTCAAATCCCCTGAGCTCGTGTTTCTTCGAGACCAAGCAGAATTTAACCGGCACCGTGCATGAAAGCGAGTCATCCGTCGTAGAGCCGAGAGACCAGAGCTTGCTAGGGAAAGCCGATGTCGGATAGAGACCGTACAAGCCTCGGAGCGTCCCGTTCGACTTGGCGGACCACATATTTAGTGGCTGTCGATCGTGCAAATCCCGGAGTGTATCCCGAGCATCAAGTCTCCTTAGATTTGATTTCCTTGGATGTGGTAGGCACCCGAGACGGGATCCTCCGTACAAAGGCAGCGGTAGGCCGCGAAGTATGCGTTCGAGGGCAGGCCAAGGTGCAGTGCGTCGAGATCGCAAGGTCCAGCTTTCCGGACAGGTGGCAAAGTAAGGCACGCCACGTCTTCTCCACTTTCGCTATAGGGTACTGTACTGGATGCACGTAAGATAACGCACAAAAAACATTCGGAAGCAAGCGGTCGACGTGCGTCGTGTATGCAGTTTCAAAATCCGCAGAGCCACTTTCAGATTGGTAATACATGCCAAGGTGTGTGTCCCGTGTCGTCCGACTGGGTCCAAGCAGGTATATAATAGTCAAAACCAGATATATAGCGCTTGAACTAGTGCCGCACCGACCGACATTGGGCAGTGTTTCCTAGTGTCGAGGGGTTGTTACGGTGTGACGATAGGAGAACTTAACCCAAGACTGAGTCGGGCGGGAAGGCAAGGGTCAACGAGTGGGACGAGTGCGAAGTGATTCTGGGAGTTGATCGTGGTGGACGGAGGGAGGGAAAGGAGAGAGGAACAGGGGAGTGTCTGGGAGATGGTGAGGAGCTTTGGATAGGAGTGTGATAGGCAGGTGGTCGATTCAAGGTCGGGCATATGCAATCCTTGTGTAAATCCAATCAATACAGCTCGAGTGTAGTCCCAGTGTATCGACCCAGGCAGAGCTCTTGCACACGTCTGAGGCGGCTCGGATGTCTGTATTGTATTTCTCATACTACGAGCGCGTAGTGCGAGCGAGGGAAGAAGAAGAGGGAACAGAGAAGATAAGAGACAAAAAGATGGTGGTTACGGTGAGCAGCGGCCTCGTCGGAAGGCAAATTGATCGCAGTTTTGCTGTTCCGCGTTCTGTGATCCGTGATTTGGCCGTCCCGGCGGCTTCGACGTCATCCTCTTGACTCTCCTCAACCATCTCTCAGCCGACCTGTCGACCTGTCGCGTCGAAAACGCTTTCTCAGCGGATACATACTCTTCAAAATTGTCCAGGTTGAGATCGAACATACATTTACCATTCAACGAGTCTTCCCTATCGCCCGCGGACACCCTACCCACCTAGACTCCTGGTTCCTCCAGGAAAGAGGGGTGTCGACCCCGAGGGCGTGTCGTTGCGCTGTGGAGAAGTGCTTCGAACTTCGAAGGATCGTCCTGCTGCGAAGAAGTGAGGTAGAGGGGAGGAATGTGGAGAGGGTGACTGTAGAGCGGGCGACGCACGGAAGCCGGCATTGGCCAATTCGGATGTCTGAAGCCCACTGCTCTGGCACCAGCTAGATCTCTTATGTGTTGTTCCTCCATGGAACACCCATCCCTTATTTCAGACGACGGCACCACCGATAACATGGCCCCACCATACCTCTCCTCCAACTTTGAGGCGACATACGGTGCCCTTAGGTCTGTACCTCGTCAAACTTCTTCCATCCTGAACAAGGTCCCTCGCACACCCACCGACTCAATTTAGAGCATCTCCTACCGGCCTAAATAAACCCATGACAACCTCGTATGGAAAGCACCCCGCGTTCGCCTTAAACGTCCCTCATCCCTTCCCCCTTTGCTCCTATCCAGAACTACGAATGCCGCCACCAGGATCCCTGGTCCTCCCTCATTTGCAACTCTTCACGCGACGACTTCAATACCAAACATCACGACGCCGCCACGTCGCAGACTGTGATGCATACATCCTCTCCTCCTCTTCCCAATCCGATCCCCTCGTCCTCGCCCTCGCATCCCTTTCCGACCCTTCCTAGCGCTCTGCTCAGTGTATCCCGCTTACCGTCAACTGAGGACTTCGCTCACCTCGATGTGAAACTTTGGCGTCCAGTCACCCTCTGGCTTACATCTTAGGCCGCGAGCTCAGTAGTGAGAAGGTAGCCAGTCTTCAGGATGCCCAAGAAAGCGGCTCTCGGCGCTTAGCGTCGACTCATCTCGACCCCAGCCTGATGCGACGGGTTCCCCGACTTCTCCCGCCATCGACCTTAGACCACCTTCATTTGTGGATGGGGATGGAATACGATAGTGTTGGCGTTTATTGGCCCTGAACCCCTCTGTGTCGAACACGATGGAATACAGATACCGGGGTAGAGGATTGCCGGTCCTCGTCGACTCTGTCAGCCAGGTACCGATGATACCGTCTCCACGCGCGACTTGGGCCTTTCGTCTAGGGATGCGTCACCCGTTTGACCTTCGTAATCGCTGGCTCGCCGTACCTTTTTAGAGATGATAAGGAACCTTGCATTGCTTTGGGACTTTCTGTTACTTTGGGACGTTTATCGCGATGGGGCGACCTTTACGTATTCCTCTTTCGACTCCGATCGCTATAGTTGTCTCCCCTTTTACACTAAGCGGATCCAGCAGGGGAAATATCCCCCGCCGCCTTCCCCCGGCTGACAGGGAAGCATTCCCCGCCACCGAAGAATTTTTCCTCTGTTCCCGGGGAGAACTCCCCCGTCCGGGGAAAATTGAGACGGGGGATCATCGAGGTATATTCCCCCGTCAAATGTTACCAGTTCCCCGGCGCTTCCCTGGCGGGTAGCGGGGGATCTTTCCCAGTCTACCGAGGGATATTAGCCAGCCTTGTCTACCAGACAGACGGGGATATTCTGACAGGCAATCGAGGGATATTTCCCCGAGGCGGGGGTTCCCTCCTGGGGTAACGGGGAATGCGCGCAGAATCAGGCTTATTGCTTCGCTCATATACGGCTACTGGGAATCATGGAATCTGGTGGCGGATGCTTTGTACACACAGAAAATAAGTTCTTCCTGGACCTCTCCATTCACATGGGTGTAGTACGTTACAACGACACGAGTGGCTAACAGTCTATCAGGATACGAATAGGAAAGACATCGAATAAAGGACCCCATCAGGTAACCGTGCAAGAGCGCCTAGTACAATAGTGAATCGGATAGGGATTGCGAGAGCTCTTGAACCTTGGCTGATCATGGGAATATATTAGCGAAGCTTCGTAAAGATGGAACTGAACGTACCCTAATGAGCCCTGGTCAATACCCGCGAACACCGCATCCCAAGAAACTTGAAGCGCAAAAACGACTAGTGATGGGGTAAGAGTTCGCGCAACCAGGGAGACTTGTACCATACCTTTGCTGTGCAGGCGCAAGTAGAATGAGGTGAGGGGAATTGACGACCGCTCAGGCTGACTGCTGCCCTTGGAGTCCTCAGGTGTTTTAACCGTCAGAATCGTGTCAGCCACAGTCAGCCACGGATGAATCTCAATGGCGGATGAGGCACTGGTAAATCTCGCCAAGTCCCTTGACGTACTGAGCTTCACAGTGTAGGGAGAAAGGGAACCCATCTGAGCATGCTCAGAGGAGATATCAAACTTAGATGAAGGCCTTTCTGCCTCCAAGTACTCGGTAGCCTTACACCAAGCATCGGAAACAGGCCTTTTCAATTGCGTACGTGTATCGAGGTATAATACCCCGGTATGGCGTAGTAAATTTGCCCCGATCCACGGGAAGTAATACCCCGGAAGTCGATCGGGGAGTTTTTCCTTCTTCCCCGGTTCTGAAGCTGACCGATATTCCCCTGGGAATTCCCCAGTTGGCGACTTTACGCCCCATGCACGTGCCTCGGCACCTTTGTCCGGTAGGTGACGAGATAGAGTGCGTCGCCTTGAAGGCTGCCAAGTCGCACAAAGCTTGCTAAATTTTGTATGTACGTAGTGCTTAAGGACCAGATAGCATGTCTAAAATTTTGTAGAGATTCGTTGAGATCTGAGCCTGAGATATGTGCTGCAGCACTGGCATACCGAGACGGCGATTTTGATGGCTCAAGTCGCTTAGTAATCCAAACGGTGTTTGATGTCGCATTCTGCGACTATTTCCTGCCTCAAAGCGGCACAACACACTCGAGGGTCTTTCAGAGGCTTTCAATGTGGTCTAGATGTCCTCACAGTTGCTTGCTGACACTCAAAATAAAAGGGAAACTACGGGAAATCGAGAATAATGTGCGAGAGGCAATAGCCCCCGGTGGCTATGCATGGGGCGTAAAATCAAAAACTGAATTCCCCTGCCGGGGGATCCTGAGGAAACTTCCCCCGCGGCGACCTGCATAGTGTTACTTCCGTGTATCCTGTTCGTGATGCCCCGATTCGCCTTGTTCCTCGGACACCGCTTCTGCTTCTGCGCCACTTTCTATCACGCTACTCTCTATCACTCGCTTACGCCTCCCGGACAGATTTCGAACACAACCCTCAAACCCCTCTCCCGGTCATTGTTCGGTCCGGCTAGGCTAGGCTAGGCTGGCGATGCCACTCCTTTCATCCCTTGTTCTCTCCTCTCCTTAACCCCACCGCTTAGTACATCACGACACACGATGCCTCCTTGTACCGATCCGAGGGGACACGCCTTGCGTGACTTGTCCCCCAATCCGCTCAGGTTCTTCAAGTCGAAGAAGCTCACGATAGCCAACCCCGACTCCCTCCCTTCAACCTCCGCCTCGTCACCGTCGCATAGCGGAAAACATCAACGACGATATGCATCAGTCGATTCGGCCTACCACCACGCTCCTCGACACTCGGTCTCGCACCCAGATCCAGATTCTCATTCTCGTGATCCCCACCATGGTCCGACTGCACATACAGAAGGTCAACCAAGTGCACGTCAACGTCAGCAGGACGGGACAGCTGCCGCGCAGTTCCTCTTCCTCCAGAGTCGGAAGGAAAGCTTGGATATGGCGAGGAGCGAGAGTCGAAGGAGGCGGGCGTCTGTACCTACCGCCCCTCCCAGTCATTCCGCTGGGGTTGTTGGCGACTATGCCGGGGAAGACGTCCGCTCAAAACTAAGCAAGCTCATCCAGGAAATCTCCGACCCGCACTCCTCGACTTACACTCGTCCTCCTCCCCATCCCTTTCCACCACCGCGAAACCAGACTAGGAAAGAGTCGTTGCACGTCCTACCACCCCCTGTTGCCCAGGCTCAGATGCGAGCTCATCCCAGACTGATCTTCGGCGCCTTGTCGAAGGTCGCTCATATCGGTGGAAGAGGGGAAGTGGAGAAGGTGTTGGACTTGCATGAGTGGATGAGGGTTTGGGAATGTGATGCGTTGGATCGTGAGGACATGGAAGCTTTGAGCCTTCATGACACCGTCTCGCGGTCGGACGAGGCTCCGAAATCACTCCTACCCCGGGAGGATAAGGAAACGTGCGAAGGGAGATGGAAGGCATATGAGAGGAAGAAAGTGTTCGGTGTACCCCTGAGGCATGTATCGGTGTACGCGTCGATGTCTGTACTACTCTCTTCCGCTTCCTCGGCCTCTCCAACCCCTTCGACATCACCATCGTCGACGTCGACCTCAAATTCAAGTAACGCGGACATCGAGAAGGCGAAGGCGAGCATGGAAGGATACACGCTCTCGCTCCCGATCGTACTCGTTTCCACGATCGAAGAGCTGTACAGAACGGGTCTCTATACACCGTCTCTGTTCAGGACCTTACCGGATCCGATGCGGCTACGAGAGCTGGTGTCTGTGTTTGACCATTACGATTTAGGAATGTGCAAGGGTACGTGGATCTGCTCAGCGAAACGATATGTTTCTCACTAAATGAATGTTCAGATTCAAACGGAGATGCAGTGATCGTCACACCCCGCCCCCGAGCGCGAGAACGCGGTCTGAGCATGCGGTTTGGGGGAAGCGTGAGCTTGCATTTGGAGGGCGTGGGTGAGGTGGGGAGTGTTTTGAGTACGTGGGTTGGGGCTGTCCCTGGAGGTGTTGTCGGCCTTGAGGCGTATCTTCGCTCGTCGTCGAATGAGAGGGGTAGAGGCATTGGAGAACGAGGGAGAGGGAAGAGGGAGAAGAGCGAAAGTGGAAATGGAGGGTGGTGTGAGGCTGTATGGAAGTGGTGTCGAGTTCACGAAGATGCTCTGGATCCCGGATCG
Source organism: Coprinellus aureogranulatus (assembly GCA_027627275.1). Taxonomy (NCBI): domain Eukaryota; kingdom Fungi; phylum Basidiomycota; class Agaricomycetes; order Agaricales; family Psathyrellaceae; genus Coprinellus; species Coprinellus aureogranulatus. The sequence continues at coordinate 9,006 of JANDKE010000852.1, read as the reverse complement.
GAAACGACGAGCGCACCAGACGACACCCCAGTTTCGGAACAAGCGAAGATACATACAGCCCAACTCCTCCTGCACCTCCTCCCGAGCCCCGCATTTGACGCACTCGTGTACATCCTCGCGTTCTTCAGCCAGGTCGTTCTCGTGCAAAATGTGAATGGGGTGGGGGTGGAGGACATCAGGGGTTCCGGGGTCGAAAGACACCTAAATGTATGTCGAGATCTACCGAGATATGGTCTAGTCACCCCTGGAATATCCGGAATGATTGTGATTATCTGAGCAGTTCATATAAAGTAGGGAGGCGCTGGCAGCACTCTCCATCGCCAGCGTAGCGCTCTGACATCAAATCTCTGAGTCGACACATATTGATTGCAATGAATGAGGAAGTCACCCAGCATCACCTTGGTGGTGCACACGTACCGTACAGACATGGAATGACCATCTGCTCCCGAGCGGCATCTTCGGTCAACATCGGTCAAAGCAACCCACATTTCAAGTACTCGTCACCGGGACCGACCTGGGGCTCCCTGACAATTGATGGCGGGCGGTGAATCCTGAGAAGGTCAAAGTCTCTGGAGGAGGTTGAGCAGGTCCATCATAACGCTCAGGATTACCCAAAAGTATCACAGTTTATAACAAAGGATACCCTTTGTAGTGTCTACAAGGGCCAATACTATGCCGGGCCTGCCTCAGCTTTTATCCTAGTCCCAAGCATTTGACCGCAGCTCCGCCGCGGAGGCTCTTGATCTGGTGTACCAGGCTGGTAGGCTTTCACAAGCGTGGTCTGTCTGGTTTCCTTCCGTCGCTCGTCGTCAGAGATGTAGAGGTCAAACCTCCGGTGGATGCGGAGAATGTGTGTAGTCCTGGAATGCAGGATCGCCTCTCTCATTTGTGCAGCGATTCTCTGCTCATCAATTGTGCAACTCGATGAACTCTCCCTGTACGCTGATTCTTCAGGTGCTTCAAAAACAGTATTGCCTTTCTCCTCTCCCTCGTAGCATCTTGCCAATGATGCCCGCTGGGCCATCAGGTAGATTTCCCTGATCTGGAGTCGAGGCGCGTCGTTCCGCGAAAGTTGGTGCCCTATCTTGCACATTTGAGATTCAAAGTGAGAATTCTGGCAGGGTACCACTTCGAGTATCCTTGCCAATAAATGGCTCATTGATGACAGCTGTCTTCGGTCCAACACCTGCAGATATGAGGGTCGTTATCGTGCGTATGCACTGGAGGCGTTGATTATCCACGCGAAACCGAGCACTAATGCTTGACCTGTTCTTGATCGGGCAGCTGAACAGTGTCCCCCGCACGGGCGAACGCGTTTCTTATGAGCCGAAATGCAGCCCTGGATAAGCGCTTCCTTTGCAGCTCAAGGGAGTCTCCATTACGTGAAGGGTAGATGTACATGTACATGTGAGCCAGATCCCTGTTACTACATATCAAAGGATCACTGTGCGGAGCTAGCTTTCCACTGCGCATTTGCCCTCCTTTTCTCCTTGATCTTAGCAAGCGCGCTGGTGGTTGGTGCAAGGCGACGAGCAGTGGAGAAGGAAGGGAAGATTCGTCTGACGGAATGAGCATGACCACGAGTACGGGCATAGAGGACTCACTGATTCCACCACAGTAGTAGGGGTTTGACTTCATCCTGCTCTTCCGGATCTTCCAAAAGCTCCAAGATAGAGGTGTAAAATGTTTCTGAATCTGTTTCACGGTCCGTTCTGGAGAAGACTCCAGCGGAACTCAATGCAAAGCGAATCTATGGAACTGGGAGTGTCAATGAGATGGTTCAGAAGAGGATCGAAGTCATGAAGACAGTATTGTCATGATATGCACCTGCGTCGCGACATACGAAAGAGACGCTGGGGTAACATGGCTCATACCGTGAATCCTGGCATTCCCAGACCTGGTGGCTTTCGGCTCGTCGTCAACAGAGCTCGGCGAAGTAAATATATGCTTGAAGCCCTGGGAACCCAGGTTGGTAAAGTGCAAGCGAGATTTATGATACAGGAGAAGGCAAACATACCTTGATGAGTAGCTCGTTCCTGAACAACCCCATCCACGGGTCATCTGGGTTGAACTTCTCGCCCTTATAGACAAAGATAGGCCAATGAGAGCCAGCCACGGTCAGTTCCTTGTTCCGGAGCTGTTTCTTGATTCTGTGGCCGAAGCAGAATCAGCTCTGCGAGGTCAACATGCCGAATGGAAACACTGGACTAAACTCATCTTGACTCCAATCTAGTTCGGCTGGGCACAAGAGAAACCCAGTGCGCTCGTGGTGAAAGCCCCGGTTTTGCTTGGCACTTCTCGAGAGAGGAGGGGCGAGCGGAGGCCCATCTACCGGGGTAATCCAATCCAAGATGGGTCCTTTCAGGCTCTTGGTATCGTCCGATCTGGCGCTCGCCGCTCCCTTCTGTAGCTGGAGCGTCTCCGTCATTGCAAAGTACAGTCCACGAGTAGTGGGAACACCGACCATGGAAGCGACAGCCATGATTTCCTCTTCGCTCTCTGTGGCCATCAGCCTCTCCTCAAACCCAGGTATCATAGAGAGCAACTTCTTGAATACCCTCAGTTCCCGTCGCTCCCTGGTTGTTTGGTACTCGGCGTCAGCCCTACTAGTACAGGTACTGAGGTCGAAGGCCGTGCAACACTCAACTGCTGGGTCTCTGGGGGCGTGTCCTCGTCTGCCCCAAGTCCTGCTATCAGAAGTGCATGCATGTTCGCAAAGGCGTAGACGGTGCGCCCAAAATGCCGCCCATGGTGGACGAGTGGGTCAGTCTGCAAATTTCTAGCCGCGACGGTTGGCTTGCATTTCGGAATTAGGCTGGATGCTTACGGCTTTTTCCTTGGTCCAAGCGTGAGCGCAGACGGTACGTGGTCGTTGGAGGTCTCGCTTGTCGGAATCTTTGCCGACGTTCCGTATCTCGGGGGCCCACTCTCCCAGTTGACATTCGAATGAAGGGGCATGCTAGAAGCGACAACAGAGCATCGCGGTTCTTTATATACCCCAGCCTATCTTGTGCAGCGGTTCCGCGGAGGGCATTCATTGGCATCGTGATGTCTTCTCTCGAACTTGATCACACCGCGAGATGCTGGTAGGAGCAGGGAGGAGTCAGACAACGTAAATGGGACAGCATCACTGTTTGCGTTCTTGCAGCCCGCCCTCGAAGTTTGATCGCCTTCAAGGAAGCCGGGACACGGGAACCTTAAAATTCACCGGCATGGACATGACACACCCCCAACCTCAGTGGCAACGGATTCACGGGGAGTCCTCAGCCGATCACAAAACTTGTGTAGGATAGGCCGAGATGACTCGGGACTGATTCATGAACCAATGTGGGAGTCGAAACGACAGCTTTTTGATTCGGTTCCCGTTTCAAGTGCAACTATAAAAGCCTACCTTTCAGTCTAACTTGCTTCTCATACTCGCTCACCAACCTATGAAAATCATTAAGTACCCCAAATCAACAAAGATGCCCTCCCCGTCCAAGCCATCTTCCCAAGCGGCGAAGCAAGAGTTGGGCAAAGTCCTGGACCCATCGCTCTGTCCCGTTTGCACCGCAAGTGCGCACATTCCCACTTGCCCCACAGAGCGCAGCGCGGCGGAACTGAACTGCACAACGGGAACCAAGTAAGCCAACCTATGCGCTAAAGTCAATTGGAATACTCATACGCACCATCAGTGCCTCAAGCAGGGCGACAGCGGTTCAGCTTCCAGCGTCCCATTCATCAGGCCCAGGAGGAAAGCCTTATTCGGCCCTCTGGGTCAAGTACAGCGGCAATGGTCTTACCGCACAGCTGCAGCGAATGAACAACAGTGACAGGATGAGGGTCATAGTCGACTCTCGGACGCCCTTCCTCGTTCTGATCGACAATGAGGCCGCCGTCTGCGCCTTCGCTATCTTCCTCTCAGTCACTTTCGGTTGGCTTGCGCTGAAGGGCCTTATTGGGATAGTCTGAACTAAAGGTAAACATCAGCTTCTGCTCTATATGTTCAACCACGGTCCTCACCAGTAGATCTAGCGCGCAAGACCTTTACTAAGGGACGCTCCGAAGGCGGAGATGCACAACCCACTTGGCTGTTATCTGTTGTATATTAGAGCAATGCTATAAAAGCCAGTATGGAATTCCACGAGGAAACGTTGAGAAGAGCCGTGTTCCGCTGGTGAATCTGTTGCAGGCCATGTGTCCAAATGTACTGTGTTCGATAGAGGGACCGACAGTGAGCGATGCATAAGCTAGAGTCGGCGAAGTAGGGGTAAGGGGTGGAACAAGTAGTATGGTATGGAAAGCGTCCCTGAAAGAATGCGAAATGGGGAAGACGTACTAGTAAACGATTGATCCTACGCATGCGAATCTCGAAAGACAGGGACCGGTTCGGCATGACCCTGACTCGGACATGCGCGCCCTAAGCTTCGCGGAAGATGACATTGGGCGATGCGTAAAGATCTGGTTACCTCCGCGTCCCAACAATGTCTTAGGCTCAATCACTAAAGCTAGGGACAATGAGTTGACGAGCAGGTGGGGGCAGTCATGAATATTGAACTTCCCGAAGGGAGCAGAGGTCGATTGAGATCGACTTTGCTCTTCACAGTGCGCTGGGGAACTCTTCTCGCGTTCATCGTGCCTCTCTGTAATGATAAGATCTGGAATGAAGCATAGGAAACACCATGTACATAACCCTCGCTTACCTCTTTACCCCTCTACCATTGTTTAATAGTTTAATCTTGAAATCGGGCCACTACAAACGGTTTCACCGCTCGATCTACATCGCCCAGCTCCTCATCAGAGAAATTCCTGTTACAAATCGGCCAGGGCGAGTACTGACTTTCGAAAGACAGGTTGGTAGCCCAGAACATCCAACCCCGACGGCACCTTCGCCATTGCCAATGGGCAATTCAAACAATCGACATCCTTGGCTCATTTCGCAATCTTGTGTGCCTCCAGTCCTAGAACCCCTAAACGCTGGTGCCCTTCTGGAACACTTCGAAACCTCCCCTTGTCTGTTCGCTTCTCTGGTCGTTGAGGCGAAGTGGGATGATCACCCGACGCGACTCCGGCTTGGAAAGGTTCGTTTCGGTGGGTAAATCTCTGATATCTGGACGATGTCCGCTTCGGACTTCTCAGAGTCTAGTGCGCAAGGAAGACCGCTCGATTTTGTGTGTTGGGCGGTATGGAGGCCTCTGGACTTGAAGTCGGGGTCTTCCTGCACCGGCATCTGAGAACTGGCGCTAAACATTGAAAGGAGAAAGACACACCTATATTGTTTGCTTGTTTCCTCGTGGTCTACGTACATTCCGTCCTCCGTTCAAACCGGCGTCAACCGCCGTTCGACAACTTGCTTCTCCAATCCACTCAAGTTCATGCTTGTCCTTATGCCGTTCGACAACGTTAAGGCTTGCTCACAAAAGGCTGAGGCCGGAAGACTAGCACTGAGGCGGCCGTCACGGCCATTGTCAACATCTACCTGTGATCTAATCGGACCACGTGCGTCAATCGAGGCGCGCACGTGGCAGCTGCCACAGCGCGTCGACGACGGTCGCCTCTGATCTCTTGNNNCNTCTGCCCTACATCAGTTACGCGACAAAGACGCGTCTCGACCCTGGACGGCGATAGAAACAGCGTAGTAGTGCTGCATTGAGGCTCTCAAGTCAGGGTTCCTTCACCCCAGGGCTCTCATATGCCTACGTCCAGGTAGGAAACTCAACAATGGAAGCGTAGGAAGCATTGGCGGACTTCTTTCTGTTCAGTGCGGTCCGTATTTCCCGCTTTCGATACCCACCCTTCTTCTCTACCTCTTAGGCTGGTGTAGGCGCGCGAAAGTCTGACACCCGTCGGCTCCACACCAGGGACCTCTGTGAAGGGCCATCGTGTTGTTCTGGTCCTGGATGCCTCCGTCGTCCCCTTTGCTCTCGCCCTCTGCATCTTGTGACTCCGTGTCTCGCGTATCCCCACAGTATCCTATCGCCTTTTTGGTTCTCCAGAATGCACGCGTCAACTCCACACTTGCAAATGTTGTCGAAGGTGCTCCTAACCTTGTACGTCCGCTCATCTTCTTTGATGAGGTGCAAGCGGTTGAGGGCAGTTTCCCTCTCGATTACGGTGAGATTCCAACTTTTAGATGACGCCATGACTCTAACCTTTGCCTCTAGAACCCATTCGCGTCTCCGATACCCGGCCGTGGAGCTCGCTCTCCGGGACCTCGCCGTTGTCCAACTCCTTCAACTTGAAGTACCTTTCTCAACCTCAGGCATGAATGGCAACCTCAACTCCTTGAGGCCCTAGCCTTTATCCAACTCCTTTGGTGCACTCCAGATAGCTGAGCGTACTCGGATGTGGTCGTCATCATCGAAGAGTTGTCCTTCATGCCCACAAGCCTCGAACGCTGGTGACACAACCCCAGCTGCTCACACCCTGGAGCAATGACACAAATTCTGCCGCAGTTATCGTCCCTACTCTCCGAATTTATCATTGCCGAAAACGATTGCCCTGCACGCTCAGAACTGAATTCAGTCCCAAGCTCGTAGCAAAGCCGTTCTCTAACGTCGAGCCGTGCTGACCGCGTTTGAGTGCTTTTTTCTAGCTTGGACCAGTCGTGATCACGCTCGTAGGAGAACTAAAGGCGACCGCCTTCATCTTCGCGTGTGGCAAGACGACGGCTGTGACTGGCGCAAAGTCGGAAGACGATTCGCGTCTCACGTCGTGCAAGTACACCCGTATTACGCAGCGACTCGACTTCGACACAAAAATTGCCAGGCTCATGATTCAGGGCCCCTGCTCTCCGCGCCTCAGAAGACTGTCTCGGTTGAAGCCATTCCAGAGTACGCTCGTTGCATTTGGTGTCCGGTTTACACCCGCAGACACTCTGCTCCACCACTCCCAGGTTCAAGAAGAGATTTTCACTGCCTTCAACACGGTATGCACTGCGCTGTGCGCGTTCTAAAGACCCTGAACACGCACCACCGCCTTTCCTCTCTTCTCTCTCCACTTTCCGGCCTCACCCACCCGTGGATTCCACCCGCCTTCCTCAACCCCGCCTACACGTCCGACGGTTGGTCGCTGTCGGTGTGATGAGGTGCGGTAGGCACCCGCACTACAGCGAGGCCTGCTCGTCTCTTTTCGTTGCGCGGGTTGTTGTGTACACTTCCCTGTTCTCCATTCTTCCAGCTTTCTCGTCATCTTCTGTCCTGCAGAACATGTTCTTTCTCATCACCCACTTATGGACCCGCCTGCAACAAAACAACTGCAGTTAGACTCGCACATAGTATGCACAACATCGCCACGTATGGCGTCGCCGCTCGACACTAGAACGAATGCATTTGTGAACTTACCCTTTACGGCTTAGCGGCGGCTTGACACATCCCGTTGGTATGAGCGACGTCTCACTACAAGACGTACGGGCGGTCGAGTCGTAGTCAGGTTGGCGGTGCGCTCTCATGCCCGATCGCCCACGACGCACTCCATGACACTCCCTCTCCCAACTACACCCACAGCCTTCGCTACATTCAACCTCTCAGTTCCTCCCTCCCGCGTCTGTAACCTGATTTCAATTGGCTCCGAAGGCCTGCAGAAACGCCGAGACTAAGTAGTCTACTAACCCTGCCGTCGTTCTCCAAGTTCCGTGCACCGTTGGTACGAGAACCAGTCAACCACAAGAGTGCGAGTTCGAGTACGATGGCAATCCCACAGGACGAAACGTAGGTCACAAAGGTAGCATCTGCGTTGCTTAGTTGGCATGAGGTATCATATCAGAATTTTATTCGCGCAGTAGACTAACGCATCTCAGTAGGACAATATATACTGAAGTTACAGAGCTGGATGCCTTCGATACCCCTTCTATCCTCATGTAAATGACATTGTGAGATAGAAATCAAACCCATACGCCGGATTAGAGGGAATGCTCAGCGGGCAATGTTGTGGTCCCACACTGACATTTACCCCTGCTCCTTCCCCATCCATCGATACGCAGGAGTCACCGGATAGGGCCACTATCTTTAGATCATACTCAGCTCTTGCAAAACATCCGTTCTAATCCATCCTAAAATGGACTGAGTCGAGAAGCCGAGCCTCGTTCAGGTCGGCACGCTCAATCGGGATTCATTCCCAGCAGCTGTGAAATGAATGAATGTCGCTAGCAAGAGCACTGCCGAACACGCCCCTTCGCGGCATGTCATCATACATCCCAACCTAGCGGACCCTCGTGTCAACTTGACCCAATCCTGGCGATAGATCTTCAAGTCGCTGAAGGGAATTCCCCCGGCCAGAAATGGTGGTGCTGTCATTACGCCCCGCAGTACAAGGATTCTTCTGGGATCTACGGTGCGAAGGAATCAGAGTTCGAATCGCATCGTGACCGGATTCCTGCGTCACTGACACGCTGCTGAGTCTATGTGCAAAATAATCCTCGGCATAATCCTGCCAACTGAGCGTCGCTCAATCTGCCCTGAGCCCAGGACGCCATGGGGTTACTCGTGGCAGACAGGACAGGACAGAGGGTTCCGAGGAGCTTGTCAATTGTATCTACAAATTGTCCGGTAGTGTGTGCGCGGGCTCAAGAGAACATTTATTATCCTCGCAAGTGACATAGCGAGCACTTTTCTGAGATATAGTGACTCGCCATTTCTGAACTACCCTCGAGTAGCTACTACGACGTTCAACCGGGTTCCGCAATTCCTCTAGATCGTATGCATGACACAGTTGGCAGTGTCGGTAGCATCTCTGCTACAGACAAATTTCTGCCTGCATTCTATGTAGAAGCTTCTCGCGATGCCGCCCACAGGGATCTTCGTTCGACAATGCGCTCTACTCGATGGGAGCGGCACATCACCTCGCTCTTTAGAATGCTTAGTGCGCATCCTGTGGGACAGTCTCGCGGACTCTTGATCACGGTCCGATGTTTAAGAAACACCCATGGACTCCAGCAGCTGTCTCGATTACGTAACTACCGCCTTGAGGAGAATCTGCTAAATCATACGGAGGATTGGGATCAAAGTGGTGGGCGCGTGTGGGCGCTGC
>JANDKE010000851.1:0-19285 GCA_027627275.1 Coprinellus aureogranulatus | reverse complement strand
GGCAAAGCTGGCAGTCCTTGCTGGCCCAGCAGCGCCACTGCTCGAGGCAGAGAGACCCCCCTGACGAACTGGAACCAAAAAAGTCAAAAACCCCCTTTAAGTTTTGATGGCAGTCCACATGGCGTTCGACTGGCCTCAGGGAGGCCATACCTGGGGCCACAGTAGGTTCCAGTGAATCTGGCATTGACTATGGCGCTTGGAAATCCATCTCGGTGTCCATCTTGTGGGAAGGTGAACCGAAGGAAGCCCTGGGATCGATGATCCCAGCAGGCTTTCGATGCAGTGTCAGCGTACTGTTCGGGACCAAGGCTTTGCTGAGCCAAATCAGACTCAACACGCCTGTTGCGATGGCGCTTAGAAAAGTGTGTATACTCACAGAGGTCAGTCAAAGGAAGGGTGAAGCCAGGGACCGCAGTGATAAACTGGCGCTCCTGAGGTGGCTGGCGCCGGACTGGCCTCGGAGCCTCCCGAGCTAGCATCCCTCTCCACCCCAAAGCCATGTAGTCCAGGCAGACGTGCTGGCTGGAAACGCTTCTTCCTCAGCGCACTGTGCGACTGTCCTCGGTGCAGGAGAATGAAGAGATGATAGGGGCATGACGGCTACACATGGACGCAAGCAAACATGTACAACGTAATAGCGTTATCGGAGACGCACCTCGCGATTCTAGAAAACAAGTGTCACATTGATGAAATCGCCGACAACGATATCTATGACCACAAATGTTATATAAAGACAATGGTTTCCGAAACACTCACCAGGATGTGCAGGTCCCGACGACCTCGCCTCTTCTTGTCATTGAATATTGAATACGGATCTGCGATGTGGTGACGTCGGTTACTGTGCTTGCGCGCGGTCCGCGGCCCAAGGAGCGTCTGAGTCTTTCGACCCACAGATGCGGCGATCTCGCCCAAGAACGACTCGTGAGGCTCGTCGTACCACTGGACTGAGCGGGGCAGTGCTCAGGCCTAAGCGGTGACAAGTTCAGTCCCGCATGACTGGGAATGATTCCTCAGTGTGGGTACCCAGGGTTAGTAGGGGCGACGCAGATGGAAGTTAGTGAATGAAACCCCGTTTGTTGTGTTGGAGCCGAGCAAAGCTTGAGGACGGAGTAACCGTTGTCACGCTGAGCCAGTGCTTACGGGTCCCTGATATCGCGTCGATGCAGGCTCAGCCTCTTACGGGCCTAAATAGGGTCAGTTGAGTGGTGCTGCACTGCTGAGCGAATACAGATGGCTCAATCACTGCGACTGAGCACGGTGGGCATGATGCGATGCCAGACGAGTCCCTCCGCGCGACCCATCTCCCCGCCCTACCTCGATGCAGAGTTCGGATGCGATGCGTAACCGGCATCTCCACGCGACTGGTTGTCTCGTACCGAAATACAGACGATGCATTATGATGCCAGACCAGCGCATGAACGCAACTGGTCTCTTCATGCCGACAGTACCATTTCGAGCACTTCGACAGGGGGTCTGACTGCTGACACATTTGTCGAAATTGGAATTTCGACAAGGGGGGTCCTGACTGCTGACATCCCTTCAGATTTCGACGCATCCTCTGGTTGTTGGCCGGGGATCTCCGGGGTTTCTGCGCCAAAAAGCTACCAACACGCCTCAAACTCTCGCTTTCCCTAAATCTCAGGTTTAGAATCGTGGACTAAGCCCTGTTTAAGTGCTCACAGAGGGGTATTGTTTGTGGCCACGCAGGACATATCACTTCGCATTTTCGACAGACGGCGGCCTGACTGCTGACACACCCCGGAATTTCGACTCGACAAGGGGCCTGCTGACTGCTGACTGTCGAAGTGATCGAAATACTACAGTACAGGGATGCTCAGGTGATGCTAGACCAGCGCATGAACGCAACTGGTCTCTTCGTACTGGCGTACGGGGATGCGCTTTGATGCAGGCCCAGCGCCCGAACGCGACTGGGCCTCTTCGTACAGGGTACGGACGGATGAAGCTGGAGTAGATGGCGTGAACGGCGGTGAAGGGGGAGCTAAAGCAGCGCATGCGGGCGACAGGTTCTTCGTACCAGGGTACGGCGATAGCGATAGCTAGACCAGTGCACTGGTGCAACTGGCCTCTCCGTACAGTTGTACGGCGATAGCATGACAATTGTTCGACCAGCGCATGAGCGCGACTGGTCTTACCGTATTGATGGTAGGTTGCTCGATGGCTAGACTCGACCCCAGCTACTGTCCGGAGCGAGATGGGGAGGAACTCCTACCAAGTAGACTGGTCGCGCTGATCAGAGTTGATGTACAGACCCAGGTTTAAACTCCGAAATTGAATTTGGGCAGTTTGCCCCTGAGTCAAATCACGCGGTTGACGCGCCGCGCCCAGGCTTGTTTGTTTACCACCTTGTCCTTGCCTCGTTCTTTGGCCTGTTGCCGGGCGCTTCCTCTGTATACTGTTCTCTACATACTCTATTATCTCCTAATGGCCTCCAGCTCCCTCAAACGTGCGAGAGATGACGAGAATGTCCCACCCCAACATGACGGCTTCGTTCAATACGTCCACCTCGAAAAGCCCGAGCAGCAACCGAAACCAAAGCGTCAGTACAGGAGAACTATCGTGCTAACGGACGAAATACGTCGCCAAAACCAAGAAGCATATGACAGGGCGGCTCCGGAGAGGGAAAGACTTGCTGCAGAGGCGGCGGCGCAGGCAAAGAAGGATATTGCGGCGGCGAAACTAGCGATGGTGAAGGGCGCGTTAGATGGGATTAAGGGTGCTGGTATGTCTTGATTCCTCTGCGTGCAGATCCATGTAGTAACCTGAGATAGGTTTTGATACGTTGTGGTCTTTCTTTCAAGCACTATTCACGAGCAAGGACCAGCATGTCAGCGCGTGGATCTCCGGCGTCTGTCGCGACCATGGCGTCGAGCTGCATTCATTCATCCATCTCCGGCAGCCAAAGGCGAGCGAAGAATGGGCATGCAAGCAGCTCTCTGGCATACTAGAGAAGGAAGCCCGCCGCCTCACCGATGTATTCAAGCCTCCACCCGGCTCCACCGTCAGCGATATACTGGAGAGCTTCTCGATGGACGGGCTGCTAGAGCAGGCAAAGACAGCAGCACCCATGCTCTTCCTTTCCCTCTCCACCTTGACGGGGTTTGATGAAAGCAGCGATGGGAGGAAAGATAAGGATGTGGTATGTTGCTTGTCTTCTTTCTTCTGCTATCACTCAAGCCTTGGCCAGGTTCTCGGGACCGTCTTTGCTATCCTCGCGCAATGTCGCAATGAGAGAGCGAGTCACTTTCAGACCGTTCTCTGTGTATACCTCCTCGCCTGTGGTGCCACCCGTTCGCTCTTCGAGGTGTTGAATCATGCTGGACTCTCGCTTTCGTATGATGCAGCCATTCGGAAGCTCAAGTCCCTCGCCTTTGAAAACCTTGAAGAGCTTTGCCGACTCGCCAAGGAGAAGAAGTTTATGATAGTTTGGGATAACATCAACATCGCCTTTCGTGTCGGTCAGCAACGTACCGACAACAAAGACCATTTCGACAACGGTACGACGTCCACCTTCATTCCGGTCTTTGGTGCGGCTCGTGGCGACAACCCTCTCGACCACTTACCATCACGGACTACAAGGAAGATTACGTTCGACTATCATCCCACAGCACTCCTCCCTTCGACAACGGCCATTCTAGAGGTTGAGGAGATGCAGCTATGGCACATCCGTGAGATCTTGCTTGACGCATACCCTGATCTCCGTGCCCAGTTCAAGGACGCGGATCTGTCTCCTCCATCAGTGGATTCTATCCCGTTGCATAAGACCAAACAGTACCCGCTCCCAGCTGCGTTCATTGACGAATCCACCATCGACGGAACACTCGACATCATCGACCACATCCTTTTCCGTACGCTTGGAATGTCAGAGGCGGACATCAAGGAGCATGGTGTCATACTTGCTCATGGGGACCAACTGACGGTCTCACTGATTGAAACGGTAAGTTTCTTGTGGACCCTGGCTCGACCCTTTGCACAGACTGATGAACCATAGGCATCCGGCTCTCGTCGAGATGACAAGAAACTTGTTGACAACCCGAGCCGCTTTCTGAAGCCACAGCTCGGCCTCTTCCATGCAAAGATGGCCGGCACTCGATGCACGGTCAATCAACACTGGGGCACCCCAAATAGTAAGGCTCTATGGTCTCTTTGGCGAATGTCCATGCTCCTCGGCCGGAAGGCTATGTCTGTAGGGTGGAACGCAAAACAGGAACCCCCGTTTCGCCCAAGCATGGAGTTGATGATCGACCTCGTTCTCCCAGCAAATATTCTGGATGGTTTTCGACTACACTGTGGTCGCGATGATGGTAATCTCAACGCATGGGTGAAGTCGATCAGGTCCCTGTCGTCAATCCGTACCGTCGCAAAGAAGATCCTCGAGAACAATTGCTCAGCGCGTCGGGTTTCCAAGTTACGAAGCCTTCCACCTATCGACCGTGACCTCGTACACGAGAACATCACCCTCTTCAATCGCGATGCACTTCTGTTGCTGATTCTTCGTGCGGCAGTCAAGCATGGGGATATAGGGTCGGTGGTAAACATCCTAAGCTACTGGATGGTGATGTTTCGGGGGACTGGGAAGATGCCGAAATATGCAGATATGTTGTACAATACACTGATGCAGCTGAAGTTGCTGACGCCGAGTGACAAGTGAGTTCCGTTGGACTGTCTGGTGTGCGACTTACCTAGTCTTCCGTATAGGCGCATCTTCCTTTATAACTGGCTTGTAAACCTATCTGGAAAGCCCAATCGCTGGAAGGAGATTGATCTTCTTCAAGAACACCAGAACTTCTGGCTCAAGGTCAGTTTGCGAACCTTGTTCCGGATCCCAAGCTCGACCTCATCACCACCAGAAGCTGTGCTGTCGCCACCCGCCGTAGCTGCAAGCGCAGCAGCGAAGTCATTATCAGTCTCGTCAGCCACAGCCTTCATGCTCTCGGACTCGACTTGTTTCTTGAGAGACTCGGCATCCTGATTCCTTGCTGCTCTCGACACAATCAAGATAGCCTCTCCATCCTTCCTCATATCTCGCATTGCTCGTCCTGCACGCTGTACAAGCGCACAGAACGTAGTCGGAAGGCCCCAGAGGACAACACGGTTGATATTCCGGAGATCGCATCCCTGTTTTAGATATTCAGAGTGAGCAGGGTTGCAGAGAAGCTGAATGTATGTGCTTGCCATCCCAACAGCGTCTGTACAGCAAATAACACGAACTTCTCCCTTTCGAAGCTTCTCCTCAATCTCTCTTTTCCGCTCCGAGCCGACCTTTGAATGGTAGACGACGATCCCGTCCGCAGCGTCTTCGATACCTGCCTCAGCCCACTCTCGAAGTGTATCACACAGCTCTTCAGCTGTCAGTCGCTCATTGCAATAGATTGCAGTGACTGGGATGTCGTCGAGCATTCGCGCTCCTTCGGGAATGATAAAACGCAAGTCACCCTTGTCATCCTTCGAATGCTTCATAGTCCGGACTGAGAGGGCAACGTTCGGCCGGTCGTTTGTGACTGCGATGGTCACAGCATCCTCTGCGAGCTTGAGGGTGCTTCGAACATCGTCAAGCACATGAGTGGGAAAACGTTGCTGAGGCCACCAAGAATGGAACATTCTTTGGAATGCGTCCACGAAGAGATCCTAGTGCAGCATAATCGGGTCTGAAACCACCTCCGCCCCAGACATTGATGCAATGGGCTTCGTCGATGCAAACAGAACGAAGGCGGCTGTAGAAACGCTGCTGGGAGAGGACTTGCTGCGAGAAGTCGGGTGACACTGCGATCTCTGGTGAAATAAGAACGAGCTGAAACTGTCCTGAGAGTATTTGCTGCATGACGATGTCAGAATTCGCTGCGAGAGCAAACGTTGCTGTATGGGCGCACCTCGTAAAGTACCTCTCTCCCCACTGCTTCTATTGTCTCAGAGCAGACTGCTACAGTCCTAAGCTTCGCCGATTGAGCCTATTTGAGTTTAGCGGACCACTTCAATCTATTGGAAGAGAGCGACTTGCCTGCTCTAGCATCAAGGCGGACAAGGGCAGCACGACCATCGCCATAGAGGTGTCATCCAGCAACAGTGGTAGCTGGAACACCAGGGACTTGCCACAGCCGCAGCCAACATCCAGAATAACGTCCCGCCCACTCAATGTCTCCTCTGCCGCGCTCAGTTGCCAGTCGAACGGATCCATACCAAGTACATCCTTGGATTGGGCACGGAGGTGAGCCCGGTCAACTTCACCGCTCTTGTAGAACTGCGCGCTCGACTTCTTGGGGGGCATGATGATTGAAATAGCGAGACATACATTCCAGAGAGTCGTACATATCGTCTAGATGTCTTACCAGGAGGCCTGGCTGTTGGAGCGTAGCGGAAGAGCACTAATTAGGCGACGCGACTGAGACGCGACGTGGCGCCAAGCGCGTCATCAGTCGTGGGATCACCTTCCTTAAACAGATTGCGGAGCTCAAACCGGACTCTTTTCACATCACTTCACCAGTGCTACCAGCCGTTACTACTGACGCAAGTACCCTTGCACAAGTAACTGCTGGTTGCGAGCCTACTCGATGGCTATCTGACCTCTGGATCAACGCCTGTTCATGGGCGTGGTGAGCGAGAATGGGAGGCACTGGGGTACAGGACCTGGAATTCTGCCTGCTCTGGATCGCTGTGCTCTCAATCCCGGTTCTCTTGCTCTCCAGAACCTCCTTCCCATGTGCACCTCATCTGCCGCGGTGCTGATGATGACGCGTTAGGTCTTGCCAAACGATACTTGAGGTCTTGGTAGCATATATGGCTTCAGTTTATTCAAAGATGAAATTCGAAACAGCGGCAGAGGCTCTCGACTGCGCTCGAGCTCTCAGAGCGATGGCAGTCGGAAGGAGAAGAGGCAGACAGCCTCGTGGGAACCGACCTGCCATCGCTTATCCATAGACGTGATCCTAACTCTACGCTTGTACCTCACGCCGAGCTAGGCTAGCTATCTACGAAGACGGAAAGCTCTCCGAGTCCTCACCGAGGCATACGTGAAGGGGTGCGTTATCTCAGATTACTCCAGCACGATCTTCCGTGTAGTTGAACGTCGAGTGCTTTCAGGAAGAAGCTTGAGTAAAGCTTGAGCGGACCGCCTTTCACGAGCTTCAAGCTGGGTGTACGACTAGGAGCATCTGCACAGCAGGCTGAGGGGCCAGTTGGCTCAAAATTCATGGTCAAGGATGAGGCACTGTTAACAACTTGCCCCAGGCCTTGTGCGGAGGGCCAACAATGGCGCACCCCTGTCATGATTCAGCGCCACCTGGTTGGATTGAAGACAATAATAAGCGCTGGGACTGGCGAAGTTCTTATCTTCTCCGTTGCCACCAAGGGTTGTCAGACCGTCAGTATCGGTCTCGATATCCCAATTGTGTTTCATGCTGAGGAAAGCCTCTGAATTACTGACATTGCCGGCAGTCGCCTTTCGACGACCTTCGACGGGTTGGCTGGGCCGCCTGAGAAAAGAACAACTGACTGACAAAAGGAAATGGTTTTACATTCGCCTTTGTTCGGTGCCTTCGTGCACGACATTGGCACCCTTGGCAGATATGCAACGTGTCATTGCCCTGTCGCTGTAACTGGACCTATTGTGAAGCCTTTGGTTACGGTGTGGCGGCCGTGGATTCATTGTCTCCCGTTGCCATCTCATGCTGTTCCATCTGCACAACACTATATAAAGGCCCTTCTCTCCTGAGCTTTCGATATCTCGCTAAGAAATCTTCCAGCGACAGGTTGGTACTTCAAAGACTCCTGGTCAAGGCTATCACTTACAAATTGGTTAGATTCCCATGGATTTAGAAGGAGACGACCACACAGCAGTTGGGGCTGCCATGGATTTAACCGGAGAAGGCAGCGTACCCTTTCATCAAGAAAGCGTGGCTCTCTTAGCGGACCAGTTACAGAAGATGCGCGAAGAATTCCTTGCTCGTGAGGCGCAGGCTGCCCAGCGGGAGAAAATGCTCTGCAAGCAGATCGAGAGCTTGCAGCATGCTTTAGCGGCCGTGCAGTCAGGTCATGTCAGGTGAATTGTTTATAAAGATGTATCTCATAACGTTATACTAACGCAGTATCCGACAGCCGGACTCCACTACCCACCACAGAAGAGCCCGAACCGGCAACGTGAGTTCGCCGTTGGGTACCTTGCACTGATTTTCTGACACAATGTTCGATAGCCAGATTCCAGTGCCGATGGTACTTGAGCCCGAACAGCAGGCCGACCAACGCAACGCTGAGGAACGTGATGATGTTCCTGCAACCCCCCCTCCTCCCAAACCGGAAAGATCGCCAAGTGTTGTGCCTGTGTCGCACCCACTTACGCCTACTCCGCAACCTCCCCGCTCGAAGGGGAAGCGCAAAGCTTCTACCACGCCTTCTCCGACCAGGAAACTCAAGCGGTATCAACTGAATCTAGCGGACATGGATCCAGACGTTGAAATCCTGAAGGTGTGTACTGTGACCGGTCCACCAATATACAATTCTAAGTTACGCAATCTCCACAGAATGCACTCCACCTTCATATATGCCTGCTTTCAGGCTGGGGGGATACCGCCCCGACAGACGTCGATCCGATAATTGTGGCTCGGTTCAAGAACCATTTCCCCTCCGAAGCTACTTTTCCCGACAAGCATAAAGGCCCTTACCTGATCCCTATTTCCACGGTGGAGCTCCAACCCTATGCTCCCGTAAGAACCCGATGCAGGACGCGGTCCCAAGTATCTCAAGTGGAGCAATTCATTGTCGAGTTCATCCGGGCGATGCTGGCTCGATTTGGATTGCCGCGCTGGGGCCCTGACTTCAGGGAAACGTCGTATGCAGCTTTCAACGCCTCCAACCGCATAATTGCCTTGGATACCTTTAGGCAGGCCGTCCAGGCGGGTGCGTATGCGTTCGTGAACGTGAAGCGAAGTGCCGCTACGGAGATGTCCACCCTCATATCACTATACGATCACATTGTTCACCACCATTTCCATCAGCAATACCTCGCGGAAAAGCGACGAGCAGGCAGTGTCGCGGAGAAGAAGATATTCAGTGCCATGTACATCGCCCGTAAACGGGTAAGTTGCCAAAACCAAGTCCGTTCTCTATAGTTATTAACAGATGGGCTCAGCTTTCAGAGAAGCGAGAGACATGGGTCGTGGAAAATGGATTCGGGCCGTGCTACGCGGACTACATCTCACCCAAGGCAACGTCCGACGACGAGAGGGACCCCGATGGAGGCCAAGTCAACGAGCGCCCCATACACTGGATCAAACAGCGGGAGGAGCGATCGGCTGAGGCGGAGGCAATGATTCGCGCGCTTGAAGCTCAGATGGATGCGGAGGCTGGGCGAGTATCTCGAGTCCGCCCTGAGGCTCGCAGGGACAAGATACGCAAGGTGCCTCCCAAGCCTCTCCCATCTCGCTTCCCCGCCCTACCGAAGGGTATGCCTATCGACTATTACGATCCTCACTTCTACAACGGGCTTCCTCCCCGCCTTCGAAGCACCATGGCCGATGGCTCAGGTTCGGTCGGCCTTCTTCCCCTGCAAGACTCAAAACTTTACTTCACGGAATGCCCCGATGAACTCCTCAGCCGGGACGAATTTCAGCAGAAGTACGGCGAGAGCGTTCTCGCAAAGTATAAGTCTGCTCCGGTGCTGCTGAAGGAGAGAGGTTATGAGGGCGACGAAGATGACGACATGTTCGATGACGACGACAATGAGGAGGAGGACAACAAGGAAGAAGAGGGAGCGAATAGCGGGAAGAACGTAACGTTGTTGGAAGACGTTGACGAGGATATGTCGGAACTGGGTGAAGAGGAGGAAGCAGAGTACATCGCTTCTCGTCGCCCAAGGCAAGCCGACAACGCGGAAGAGGAGGAAGATATTTAGTGCATGACTGACGATGATGTAATGTGGTCGATTTAATTTCCACTGCTTTCCAGGGGACAATCCAAGTACTATGTCAAAGTTTTTGTCAGATGTAGGACGAACATTTCTTTTTACCTTGGTTTGAATTCCTCTACCGACTCCCTGGGATTCTACTATCGTGCCCACAGCTAGGTCTTCGGTTTATAACCTTTCCCTTGGCAGAGATTGAGCGGTGAAGGTGACCCCATGTGCCAGCAATCTTCGGAGAGCGTCTGGGCGAGCGTGAGCAGAACCTCTGCAACTGGGGGGTCAAAGGTAAACTGATAATACATGTCCTCGACATATACAGCAGAAATTTACGCTACACGACCTTTCACAACATGAAGCAAGAAGAGATCCACGTCAAGTGGTTGATATCACCCGAAAATCCCTCCTTCATGACGGCGTGTCAGCCCACTCTAGCCAACTGTGTTTCTTCTCTTCTTCTTCAGCTTCTCAACGCGATCTCCTGCTTCTGCAGCACCTTCAGCACAAGTTTCCCTCGGACGCTCCACTCTCTTGTTCCTTCCGTACACTCTCATTCATCAACATATCCGCCAACGTACACCGCCGCCCTGCAAAGTCACATCCAGGTTCTTTCAAGCTGGCTTAACATCTTCAGCGCTTCACCGTTCTTGCCTCGGTCTTCGGTCATCCCTTCCGAGATCTCAATGCCCTCATTCAAGCCCCAAACCCTCAACTCAGCCTCAAACGATAAGGCGAAAGTCGCTAGAAGATTCCTGACCCCCAGGATAGATAGATAGCAATGGTCGCTGTCACTCCGTCTGAGGTCATCGCATCGCACGAAGACAAAGGGTTGCTCCAAGAATTGCACCACACAATGGTTAAGCGACCAAGAATGAATGATGTGAGTAGCGCGGAAACATCATCGCGTCGAACAATCAAACCAACAGAATCTCCCTCTTCTTCAAAACCTGCCGTCACAGCACGGGCTGCGCAGGATTTAGCACGAGATCCTGCCACACATCGTCCAACATTCCCCGGATGCTCGCGCAATTCCTGACACCCTTGCCGTTCCTTCCCGCAATTCTGTCAAGGTGCCCAACGGGCTACTGCCTGTATTCGACGGCAGTCGTCAACAAGCCCGCGAGGTAGATTGCAAAGTCTGTGCGGCGAATCACAGAGCGGGAGATCGAGGCCACTGCCAGGCTGGAAAAGGTTCGGGTAGCACTGGATGGCTTCGTCAACACAGTCCTGGATCTAGTGGACCTGCAGGTAGTCATTGTTCACCACCATCGCGAGGAACAGTTTCGTCAAGCACCTGAAGATCTCTGAGGCCATGTACCGGATCTGCTCGAGCGGGCTCTCCTGCTTTGACGTGTTGAGGCTTGGCTGGAACAGCCTTTGATAGAGGTAACCCTCGATCTCGGTAGCCTTCGTGACGAGCTCGACGACGTTGAGCCGACGGTCCTTCTTCTTGTCGTCCTTTCAAGACGCCATGAAGTGCTGTGCGCTGCTGTCGCACAAGGGGTTGTATATGCTGGGGAAGTCGGGGTTGAACATCGCGTGGACTTCGTCAAGGAAGTGAGAGGGTTGACCAGTCGTTACGCTGGCGAGGACATCGAACCAGATGCATGTCTTCATGATGAACACATCTTTCCAGTTCGCGTAGAGCAGAGAGCATCCTTGGGATTGTCGTATGCCTGGCTACGCAGCACCTCGCTCACGTACTCGCTTGCGAGCTGCCAGAAGTTGAGCCAGAAACCCTGGCCACGGTCGAAGGGGGGGGGGGCGCCTATTCCGAGAACACATAATTGTAATCGGCGTCCAATATGAATGGAGTGGTCGGTTCCCAGAAGGAGATCACCCGCAATCCTCTATCATGAAATACTTTGTGCGTGAGATCAGCTCTGAAGTGTACCATCTCCAAGTGCCCCAAGGAACTCTGGGCGCTGGGTGTCACCACCTGTGGTGTATTTATAATTGCTGGGAACCAAGGGAAGGTTGTGGGTTAGGGACTCACTTGACCTTCAGGAGATCTCGTGTATGAGAAAAAGAAACCGTCAATGCCTGCCCATGAACGAATTCTTCCTCGGGGACCCTCTATGTGAATACCCGTACTCCTTGTTATGGGCGCCTATGTACCCCAGGTTGTTCCGTCGGCTATGTGCCGCTCAAGTTGCCGCAGCCGCTTCACCTTTACCCCGGATCGGTAGAAGTCGGTAACCGCGGAAATGACGGAGGTGACGACGATCCTTGCACGGCGTGCGGCCGTTCCGAGTGCGGGCATGTAGTCGTCCGTTTCTACTTACAAGCGCTGAGGCTCGCTGAGGTGAGGCCAACGGGATGTGGGTTCCACGGAAAGCATATGAAGATTATAAGGTATGTCTAAGCGTCTATAGGGGAACGGTAATCCTACGTGACAATCGCAACAGTCGCTTACGACTTGTCGGCGAAGATCTTTTGGATGGCAGCGGTGGAGTAAGACTTGGGACGCTCGAGAGCTAGCAACAGGACGCGTCAACGTCGTTATACAAAGAGGATGAAAAGACAGAACTTACGAGCACCGAGAGCACGATCCCAGATGAGCTGAGCAGCAACACCGAAGGCACGGGAGACACCGAAAAGAACGGTGTAGAAGTTCATCTGGTCCAT
The DNA here is from genome assembly GCA_027627275.1 of Coprinellus aureogranulatus. Taxonomy (NCBI): domain Eukaryota; kingdom Fungi; phylum Basidiomycota; class Agaricomycetes; order Agaricales; family Psathyrellaceae; genus Coprinellus; species Coprinellus aureogranulatus. The sequence goes on along the minus strand of JANDKE010000851.1, from coordinate 6,750 downwards.
ACCGTAGTGGGTAAGGAGGACACCAGAGTGAGCATCGACGTTGGGCCAGGGGTTCTTGGCCTTGCCAGCCTCGAGGAGGATGTCGGGGAACGAGGTTGTAGATCTGGCCGACGCGTCCGTTGCATCCGGTGACTGCGATCTTCATCCTTGGCGGGATTTCGACGCTTCTGGGGAAAAGAGACGGCAAAAAAAGAGAGGGGAGATAAAGAGTGTGGAGCAGAACGGTGCAGCGATCATTTTATGTGAACTCCTCACACCTCACTCCCCAGGGAACGGACTCATCGAGATGCTGCTGCAGGACCAAGGCGTGTAAAGAAGTCCATGGGAAGTCCTCCCGAGGCAATATGTACATTCTGGGTTGACGTTTAATGCCGCCAGGAGAAAGAAACCTGATACGTGGTGGTCATGAGGCGATAGCATATTGTAACCGCTCTCCAGGAGGAGAAAGGTGAACAGAGGCCAATATCTGCGTTTTGCCGATATCTCTCCGACGCGCAATATCCCCTTTGGCTACCTGTGGCGCGTCATACACGCTAATTTATTCGCGTCTCGTGATGGACCCGCATGCCGACCGTGGACAAGGCGAAGCGCCTCGGTGTTTCTTTCCTCTTACCCACCACGATGAGTTATCAAGATCGACTGGCTGCCCTTGAAAAACGGTTCAACAAGTTCTTCACAGTTTATCAAAAGAATCGCGAGGACGATGAGCGCGAAGAAGAGTTCAAGCATCGCCTCCTCGAAATCATGCGTAGCACAGTGCGTGTAGTGGACGACGCACAGAAGGCAAATGCTGGGAACCTATCTGAAGTCGCTGAGAAGGCAGAGGATCTACTCTATAAGTGCGTTGTTCTCGCGTACGACGTGGTGGGAGGCGAGATCGCGCTGTTTGAATCGTTGGAGTCTTTCGCGCATACCGACCAACGGCCCCTGGTGAAGCATGGAGACGCGAACGAGGACCAATTCTGTGAGTTGTAGAGATATCCTCTGTCTCGATTCACGTAATAACATGCCGATCCACGCAGCGAACAAGGTTCACAAGCTCCTGCCACTTTTCATGCAGTTGATGCAAGGTAGGGGAGAGGCACCATGGGAAGAAGCGCGGGCTCACGATGAGGTAGATAGGATTTCCGACCCTGGCAAGGCAAGTGAGATAGCGAACATTTTCCGGCCTACAGTCCCTTTGTCGACACGCTGTGCCCGATTCATGAAGCAAGTTCCGGAATCCTGCCCTCCCGGCGACAAGCCAAAGGCCCTCTCCGTCTTTCAGGCACGAGCCGAGGCAACCTACTGTGCCAGCTACTTCCCTTCGCAGATGCTCTCCAGTGCCAGTGGGAAATGTTTCCTTACACTCGGCAGGGGTGGGTGGAAGGAGCGTTCGCCCATGATTGTCGCTGTGTACCCGAATCAGTCGACCTCTGCGGACATGTTACCAGATCATCACTTATGCCCCGGTCTCGCGGATGTTGCCTATCACGGTGCCGTGGACGATGACAGCGGCCTACTTTTTGCTGGGGATGGAAATCGTATCAAGTCCTATTCTTGGTACGATACATCAGCAAACGCTTACCGTGAAGAGCTCTACCCAACGCATACCATGGACTCGAAGGGGTTTGACAGCGCCATAGGTATGTTACCCAATGGACGTCTCGCTAGGGCAGGTAGAGGGAAGGTTGCGGTATGGAATATTAGTGAACTCCCCACACACGATAACTCGAAGAAAGGTATCATCGGCAAGAGCATTGCGAAGCGCGAAGAGGACATTAACACTTGGCGAGATGATCCTGAGGAAATCGAGAGGTCCAGCGGGTCGTTACCCAGCACAACTATAACTCTCACCGACTCGCGCCTGGAAATCGCCAACTGGCACCCTCATCCCAATGCCCCTGGAGAAATGCTCGTCACCGCCGAGTCAAGGATAGTGGATCCACCATACTACTGTCGGTCTTTGGATCTCGAGCATGAGGGGAAATGCGTTACAAGATATCTGGGGCACGCGGGGAAAATCAACAACTTTTCTACATCCAAGGGAGATTCTAATCTATTCGTCACTGCATGTAAAGATGGGTTTGCGAGGCTGTATGATGTCAGGACACCCTTGCCTGCCATCACGATTCAGACTGGCATTGACCTGAGGAACTGCTCTGCTGCCGTTCTATGCCACCCTGACGGAATTCCATGTGAGTCCCCGGGTTTTTTCGCCGTTTTGTGCGCCCACTGACACGAACTGTAGTCATCTTTGCATCTGAGGAGGAGATGGAATGTATCACGCTCTGGGACGTCCGCGCCAGGGCCGCGGTATATGACTTGGCCACGGGGAATAACAGGGTGTCGGGCATGGCATGGAATAATGAGCGTAACGAGCTTTTCGCCGCGACATGGTGTAGTTCTGTTGACCGCAATGGCTGTCATGTCGATTACGAGCCGGCGAAGATCCCCGTCGAGAAAGATTCCGACGACGAAGACGAGAATGAAGGAAAGGNCAAGGACGAAGATGATGAAGATAACTGGGAGGACGATNATGGGGAAGGCAACGATGAAGTGGAGTATCAAGACACNGACCAGTGTTGGCCGAGGAATGCNTACCACAACGAGACGTACTTTGGGCATATCTTCGATTCAGGTGACCACAGGATATGTAGGCACNCTTTCCCTCACANAGNAAGCCNGAAAGCTGANCTGANTGAATCCAGATCGTTACGCATTCAAAANCGANCCCGATCCCGAGATTGTCCCTGAAGATGGGGGCGCAACNGCTGGGGATGGCTGGTTCTANATTCACACCTTAGTCTTCTGCCTCTCGAGTTTTTGCGGTTCTTCTACCCTCAGCGTATGTAAATGTCGTTATATGTTTGGCGTTTCTTGGCGTGTGGAAGTCCTTTCCCAAACAGCCGCTATGTGCTTCGAGGGTCCACGGGGTCGAACAGTGGGTAAACAGACTAGTTCGGATTGATATGAATATGGGCTTTTGAGCGCTGTGTCGTCGATAAGGCGCACTCCGACTCTCACCCTATGTCAACTCCCATGTTCAAGTTCGTCCTGACCAATCTGCAACTCGGTCTCACCTTGGTGCTCGCTTGGGTAGGATGGAAGGTTTTGCAGAAATTTGTGTCTAGAAGTCCGCTACGAAACGTCTTAGGCCCACCTTCCGAGTCTTTCTGGTTGGGTAAATCCTGCTTCTCACCCCTACATACTACGGAACTTAGCAATGGTATGCCCAGGGAATATTCAAAATCTTCTCGATACAAGGGGATGGGCATTTCATGACAGAATCACGCAGACATGTAAGTCCAAGGCAGTCTGATCCTCATTTCCTCTACCGCACGCTAACTCACACTATCGTAGATGGAAGTGGGTTCAGGATAACAGGCATGTTGGGGGTAAGAATTGTTGCCGTGTTCACATCTCAGGCTTGACTGATAGTATTTTAACTTTCCTTAGGAACCTATGTTGTATGTCTACGACACGAAGGCATTGTACAACATTCTGATCAAGGTGCGCACCCTTGCCGTCTATCGACTAGGATTCGGTATACCCAACACCCCTATCGACTTTAGGACACCGAAACATTTGAAGAGACAGATGACTTTCTCTTGTACGATTTCGTGGAACTTGGACAATATCCTTCAATATGGTGCTGACTTAAAACACCAGGAGAAATCAACGACTCTTCGGTATGGGTTTGCTATCAACTACTGGTGAGACATCGCAGGAGATTTGCAACTTTCAGATGCTGATTGTTGAGATATTTACTAGGGCATCAACACCGAAAGCAAAGGAAGATTCTGAATCCAGTATTTTCGATTGCGCATATGCGCGATATTAGTGCGTTCACAATTGCGCCGAACACCCCAGGTCGAAGCTCACTCATAATTCAGCTCCAATATTATTCGAAGTCGTTCACAAAGTCTGGGATCTTCTGCTAAAATGCGTGAATTTTTGGCTGATGCTCGATGTGCTTCCAGCTGCGGGAGTCTCTCGCCAAACAAGTGGTAGATGGAGAGAAAGAAGTGTGTATCGACTGTTTGAATTTCGCCATGCATCGCACCCTAAACACGTCGCTGGACAGGTCAATATTAATGGCTGGATGTCACGTACAGCACTGGAGGCCGTCGGACAGGCTGGGTTTGGATATTCCTTCGACACGTTAGAACCGGACGCGGCCGAACATCCATTTACCAAGAGTGTGAAGAATATAGCGTGAGTGGTGATACTTTTGCATCGGGCCGTGATGCACACGAACGCTAAATCGCATTGCCTTCATTTCTTAGCCCTACAGTGGGTGACCCCTTCATCCGAATCACCATGATATTCCTGTTTCCTTATATCTACAACCTTGGGTCACCCCGCTTTCAACGTGCCGTTGTCGACTTGCTGCCTTGGAAGAAGCTTCATGAACTCCGAGACATGGTGGACGCAATGCATAAAACGTCCATTGAGATATATGAAGCGACAAAAGAGTCCCTGAAAGACGGCCAAAGGGTGGAGGGAGGCGGCAGGGTAGGGGGAGGGAAGGACATCATGAGCGTTCTTGGTAAGTCGTCTGCCATTTGCGGATAAAGCATGATTTCAAACCGCATCACTCAGTCAAAGCCAACCTGAGTGCATCCGAGGAGGACAGGCTTACAGAAGACGAGATGATCGGCCAAATATCGTATGTGCTGCATACCACTCAGAGCTCAGAATATTCAGACTTCGTTGTGTATAGCGTGCTTACCTTTGCCGCCATGGACACCACATCCAACGCCCTGTCGCGAATTCTCCATGTTCTTAGCGAACGACCGGAGGCGCAAGACAGGCTTCGACAAGAAATTCTTCAGGCTTACAAGGCGAGGGGAGGCCAAGATCCTAACTACGACGAATTGAACGCCTTGCCTTTCTTGGATGCTGTCTGCAAAGAAACTCTTCGACTGTGAGTAGTAACGGGAAGTCGACAGAAAGCCTTCGACTGACAGTCCATAGATATACCCCGGCCCCTTATGCATTCAGGGAGTAAGCTGACCGTCCCCATTATCTCTTTCCGCTCTGACAGGCATCTATTGTACTCTATTATCAGGGCTAAGAAGGACGGTATCCTCCCATTCGGCACACCGGTTAAGACCACCGAAGGCCAAACACTCAGTGAACTGGTTATACCTAAGGACACGAGGATTCTCATCTCGCTTCGCCACTGCAACGTCAACCCTGAGATATGGGGGCCAGATGCAGCGGAGTGGAAGCCTGAACGGTGGTTGGCTCCCCTTCCTGAGACGGTTACAAAAGCGAAAGTTCCTGGAGTTTACGCCAACCTGTGAGTAGAACACGTCCCACAGCTCGCCTCAATCAGGTATCTGATCTTTGTGCTTTGACTGGCTTCAGGATGACATTCCTTGGCGGAAGCCGTGCCTGTATTGGCTTCAAGTTCTCTGAGCTGGAAATGAGTACGTATATCCTGATCGGTCCCCAGAGTGCACTTGCTCAGTTCGCTTTTCCATTTGCGTGAACAGAAGTCGTGCTGAGCCATCTCATCAAGTCCTTCCACTTCTCCCCCGGCGAAAAGAAGGTAATCTGGCTATGGAATGGGGTCACTCAACCGACCACGGAGGATTCGCCAACTACGGCTACAGGTGCCCCGATCATTCGGTTACCGCTGAAGATGAGGGCCGTAAAGGTTTGAGGACTTTGAACAACCGTTCCTAATCGTCTGAGAGAGGAAACCTGTATTCCTGTTCTTTGCAACGAGATGACTGTGTGGCACACGAATGGTCAATCCGGAAATTTAAGAGATGGTGGAACTAGATGCACATGCATGAGAGCACGATAAGTATGAAAGATGAGAAAGCTGTCGAGTATCAAAACAAGAAAACAGGATGCCACTATTGGTTCGATGAAAACAAGCACCAAAGCGAAGCCACAAAAGAGAAATAATTCATACATCCGTCCACACCGCCGGCCCACCCGCTCCTCCATGAGCCAAGAATCCAGTCTTCGGTCTCGTCCCCACCCCGACGTACATATGGTCCTCCAGCTCGCCAGACTCGTCGTCTTCTCCATCGAAATCAAATCTACCTCCTTCCCCTTCTCCCATTCGCTTCAAGAAGTTGACCGTATCGTCGTCATCGTCTTCCAGCATTCCTGGCGGAAGTTCCTCGCCAGTCAACATCGAGAAGGACGCATCACCTGTCGCGGAAATAGCTATTGACGACGCAATGGATGAGCGCCTGAGCTCTTGATCGAGTGTCGAACGACGGCGCTTCACGGTTTGGTCGGGCACATTCTTTGCAGGCGACGACCTTCTAGGCGTATTCCGTACAGTGACATCGGGGTGTTCCTCGCGTTCGAAATCAAAACTTGCCTGAGGCACTTCCCTACCGGCTTCCCTTCCCGTCCGCAAATCGTCCAGAGTGAACGTCGCATCCGCCATTCCACCTGCCTCACGAGGCGGGCTAGCAGTCTTGTCGCTGCCATCGCTCCGGCGATTGGACCTCCCAATACTGTGAGCCAACGCCAGCCTCCTCGCAGCTGCCGCAACTGCTGGGTCCGTCCTTGGCAAGAGTTGCCTCATGGGTATTCTCCTTGGGCCATCGCGCGAGCCAAGGATAGACATCGACAGGTTCGCAGAGCTCTCGTCAAAGTTGAAAGTCTGGTCTGGGTACGTTTCTTCTCTGGGGCGGATGGCCAACTCGTCTTCCTCGTGGTCGTCCGGCTGAGAGAATATACGGCGCGGTAGCGACCCGCCTGACGCGGTCTTGGCGGGGTGGGGCGTACCCTTCG